>JAQGAS010000717.1:0-35833 GCA_034686365.1 Pachymerium ferrugineum | reverse complement strand
TGCAAAATTTCAGATTTTTACAGTCAATAGTTTTTTCGTACGGCCGCGGACAAACACACACACACACACACACACACTTCGTTTTATTATTATAGATAATAGGCGTGAGAAAATACCTATCATTCCCTGCAATGATTGTTACCATCATACTCCTTGCGCTAAGAGAAATTTGGCATTTTTGCCAACATGTGTATTCTTATTCTAAAAAATACACTTAGATTCCCTTTTAACCCTAAATGTTATATATAAACACACATATAAAAATTCGAGGAAATATAAATTACAATAATTTATATTTCCTTCACTACTATTTATTTAACTGTTATAAGTAAATATATAATCACTGCCTGGAACAAATAAATATTCCATTTATTTATTCCAGCCGCATTCCTCTGTTCGCCAGAGATAAGCTACAGGCTACAGATTTAAGAATTTCAAATCTCTCGTCCCGTCACAGATTTTCACCTATTGACCTTACGTAACGAAAACAGCAATAAGTAACTCAACAACAATATCCAACACTGTCACTATTTTGTTTATTACAACTAACCAATTTCGGTTCTTGAAAAGACTTTTATAAGCTGAATATTTTTCAACATGTGCATGCTTATGTCGTTCAATATCAATCTTCACAAAATTGCATATTGACTACTCATTTTTGAAGGGTCAGATAGAATTTGTTTATCTGTTGACTGTTTCCAAATTTACAACTCTTATTGCTACAAAATGAATCAAAACTATATGAAACACCAGCTTGGCATTAAGTACAGTAGTGTTGTCTACGAAATTCTGGAAAGTGTATGGTTATCAATAATGACATTGTAATCGTTTTTACTTTTGTCTTTTTAGCAGGTAAATTTTTTAAAAAATGTTTATAAATACCTTCATAAAATGCTTTTTAAAATTCATTTATAATATAATAAATTTATATTTATATTTCACAGCTTTCATCCATTTCAAAGGAGGAAATAGATTTATACAATTTTAACACCATATATCAAAATTCGGCTTTGCTTCATATTACAAGAGTTAATCAGACGAGCGTAGCGCATCGAAGCTCGCCCCTTATTAATGAAACTGCCGCTTTTGGCGCGTCCGTTGACACTTATTCCTAGTTAAAAGTGCTTGAATGTGGAATAATAAATTATTTACTATCATGTGGTCATATAACTTAGATTGCACCGTTCATTAAATTATGGTTCTGAGGTGTATTTGAATGTTCCAATGTATTGTTTCAAAGGTTAATGTCTTTTTTTACTGATATTTCCAAATTTTGTTGTAAGAAAGACATTATTGGACCATCATTAAGCTGGAAATGAAGTTGAAACATTACTTATGAAATTCAACCTTTATTGAATAAATAAGTTTGACACACGATTATTACGAATTTAGGACTTTGACACTTTCGAATCTAATGAATGTTGAGTAAAGAGAAATTAGTATACTGAAATGCCGAAACGTTCAATCTCTGTCCAACGAGCTCGGAGAAAATATCGTGCTGAGGAAATTGAGAACAATTTTGAAAAACAAGAAATGTAATTTGGAATGAGTGAAGTTTCTATTAATATGAAAAATTTCCAAATTTGCGTATCCAATACAGCAGTTGTTTAAAATGTACAATACGAAATCAAGAAAATTGCTATCTTTAAATTAGTTTTTTTTGATACGTGATTGGGTCTTATTTCATATGAAATTTTGATAATTGTAAATGTTTATGAAAATAAATATCCTCTTTGTAATCAATTTTGGAAATAAATGAACTCCGACGACTTATAATTCGCATTTAAAATATGTGAGCACTAGATTTAAATAAAAAAAGTTTGTGTTCTACTTAAACGTCGTTCAGCTTTCCAAATGTAGCGAAAACCATAAAATTGCTTTGTATTTCTAAGACTAAAATTCCCAAAAGAGAAAACAGTATTACTACCGTACACTATAATTTGCAAAAATACTTGTAATTAGATTACATTTTACACAAATTCAAAATCAAACAGATTCTTAATATTTTATAGTCCAGAAATTTTTCTAGTATTGAAATTATGGAAGAGAAAAACTATCATTTCTAAAACATTGTAAGGTACAAAAAAAAAAAAAAACATTTGAACTAATCTTCAAGGTCATACAACACAACCTCAGGAATTCAAAATTTGTCATTTGTGAAAAACTCTTCCGTTCGAAATTTCAAAATAAATAATGGCTTTTGTGAACTCTACAAACCAAAAAAGAAAATTATTGTCTCGTACCGTAATACTTCTTCATTTAAGATAATACTTTCTCACCTTAATACTTTTCCATTTATTCTGGAGGTACTTATCAAGACAGAAATTTGGACGACGTGCAAATTGCATCCAATCCAATAAAATTCACAAATTGAGCTAAGCAATTAGCATGCATCACTGCAATTGCAATAGTTACAGTTTTAAACGAGCTGAAGACATTAGCAATTTATACAACAGTGTCATTTTTTTTCTTTCGCGCTTCGTTGCCAACAGAATAAACACGTGATAGAATGCACGTTCTTTCGCTCCACAATTCTCGATTTCAACGCTAGTACGTTAAAAATACCCAAATTTTAAAGAAATTATAATCACTTCTAATCGTTTGTTTTCACTCACCGACTTTATTCCTCCATCATTTTTTTCTTTAAATGATATTCTTGACGCCAATTTTTAACGGATTGTTAACCACGATTTTATTGTTTTAACGCCCTCACAGTTCCATAACATACAAATATCTTATGACCCAAATCCAATTTAAATATTATCGATGAGTACAAGTGGTAAGATATGAATATTTATGATTTAGAATGTCTATTTAATGTAAGATAAGTTACCTCCATTCTGTGAGAGTTTCAGATAAATAGCTGGAATGGAAATACGTGTAAAATTAAAATGCTTGCTACTAAAATGGCTCAAAATTTAAGAGTTAAGTTTATTCTAATTACACGAATATAAATAAGAATTTGAAGCTAAATCAATTCAAGACAGCATGCCCCTACTCATGCTCGCAACTGATTAGGTAGACGGAAGATTTGTTTTTTTGCAGATCCCGCAGAGTTTCATAAGTATAAAAGTCAACTTGAACTTGCGCATACATTATTTATGGCATGAACTCATGTATAACTTGTTAAGCTTATAAGACTAGTCGCTGATTCATTTTTTTTAGGTTTCGCAAAGAAGTTATTGAGAAAATATATTGAAATATTAAATATGGCTTGCTGCACTAACGTTTAATTTTTTTTTCAGAATCAAAGAATGTCACTGCTACCGAACCTCGCGTGGTTCCATCGCATTTCTTTCTGCAAACTCCTCTCAGCGTTTTGCATGAACTTTTCTCTCGGTGTGGACTCGCTTGCGAATACAATATCGTCTCTCGTCCATCCGGCCATTCCCCCGACTTTATTATTGAAGCATCGGTCGCCAACCTGAAAGCAGTTGGAAAGGGGTGTACTAAACGGGCTGCAAAACAATCGGCGATTGTGCACCTACTCAAAACTCTCTTCCGATGCCCTACTAACAAAAATTCGGATGGTTCCGGTTCTACAACTGACGTAACAACTGTTGAAGGGTTTCCGAACTCAGCCATCGATGCTTTACAAAAATTCTGTGATGCCAATCACTGGCAACCCCCTGCGTACCACGTCGCATCAAAAGCCAGTGCCGATCAGGGAAAAATCGTCGTAACGTGTGTAGTTAAAAACACTGCCGTCACCGGAACTGGCTCTTCGAAAAAAATGGCGAAGAAACATGCTGCTTTCAAAATGTTATTCTACCAACTCAGTTGCGTGCACAGTAAAATGTGCGACGAAAATGGGACGAAAAAAAAATTAAGTTCCGAAAAAAATGTAAAGAAACGTGTGAAAAAAGGTGAAAGCTCTTCGTCAAGATCTGGTGGCGGAGTAGAAGAAAACGGCGCCGCAAAATCTCCAGCTAGTGATGATCGTATAAGGGCACCGGTAGATGACGGCGAAACGTCTGGACTTCGGAAAAATTTAATAAGAAAAGCAGACGCTCAACCACTGCCGGATAAAAAAATTATTCAAAAAGGCAAAACTGTACGTAAAGAGAAACTAGCACCGGAGGATGCTCGTCAATGGTTGAGTACGTTGTTACTTAAAAATATGAATTTAAATAATAATTCTCAAGGAACTTTACCAAAAAAACATTTTGACAGTAACAGTGATGGGTCAAATTTCAGTAGTAAGTCCTCCAGTATCCAACGTAGCGCTGCTGGCGCGGACGTGGACAGTAAGAAAAGAGCTCATGCAGACGATATCTATCCGTATGAAGAACTCACGTCAAGTGATGATATGATTATAGGAGGAGAAAAGCCGTCTATCGAAGAGTTGAAAGATCCGCAATCTGAACCAATGCCTAAAATGGAACCACTGCCAGCCAATTTAATTGCTATTACTCGAAGTTTACCAGAATTTACGGCAGATTTTTTGGATGATACTTTTTTAGCTTTACCCCAGTCCTTATCGGCTGAACATAATAATTTGACGCGTAAATCTGATTTGGAAGAAACTGATCAAGGTTTCGTTGAAGAACGACCAAGTAGTGGTGGCACGACACACGAAGTTTGTCCAGAACCTGCAAATGTTATATCTAATTTTCTCCCACAATTTTCCTGGGTTGAATCAGATATGATTGTATTGGAGAGATATGCGTGGGGTACTAGTGTTTATATGCTGCCTCGATTTCTTGCAGCAGTTGTTGTCGTTGTTGAAGTATTGCTTGGTTTGTTGTATCTGTGTACAGACCGCGTTTCTGGTACAGAAATGTTGTATACTTTTCTTGTGTTAATTTTTCTCATGTTTTTATTGAGGGCATCTTAAAAAAATGTGAGCAATTTTTCTTTGTATTTTTGGGAACCCAAATTTCAGTGCGGGATTCCAATAGTCATATTTAGTTAATAAAAACATGCACAAAATAAATTATTTTTCTTTTATCAAATTGTGATGTATACATTTGTTTGAAGTTTAATTAACCACAATGTGTACTTGTGAACTACCAGTACACACTTAGAAATAAAGGTAGGATAAGGTGTGTGAATAGGGACAAACGGATGAACAGGTCTAAAAATAGCAAATGTTTCTCCTACGGAAGGTTAAATGTTGAACCATCTCAATGTTAAACTTTTCGTTGTAGAAACACATGTTATTCTTAGACCTTTTCGTCCGTTTTAGACCTTTACCTACCTATTTTGCTAAGTGTGTACTATACACGCGATTTGTTGCGGTGGTTTTGTTATACAGAGTTCTCAAAGTAACAGTTTCCCTAATGCTTTTACACACACAAACAGAAGAAGAAGAAGAAGAAGAAGAATAAGGCTTAACACACAAATCATACTTCTCTTCCCTTTTATACAAAACTGACTTCACAAGTCGCGCAGAAAATAGAACTAAATCGTCCATGAATCAAAAAAAAATAATGAAAACGAAATTTTACTTTAATTAGGATCCACTTAAATTTCAATTACAAATTTGGAATATCTTACATTCTATTTAGGTCTATCAACTAACCCTAAACCAAACTTTCATTATTACAAATCACATGACCATTCTTAAAAAGCACGTATCAAACCCCGAGGTATTGTAATAACCAAAACACCACACTCAAATCAGTGGCAACTTAGAATTTGGTAGTGAAAGATTTCTCTTACCACACTCTTTGAGTTTGCAGTCTTTTTGGATTTGACTGAATTTTTGAAACGTGAAAATTGACTGACGACTTATATAGCATAAAAATATACCAACTGATTTACTATTTTCAGAGGTGGAGACCGAAGGTTGAGTAATTATGGAATCTACGCAGAAGCGAATTTCAAGTGGGGAACGGAAAAAAGTGAAAAAATTTGTAAAAAGGCAGTTAACCAAATGCGGATTCTTTGATCAGATGGAAGCGGATTGTGTTGGTAATAAACCTGTCACAAATTTATTCATTTAGTTTCATAATTTGTTAACAGAAATGCTGAATAAACGTAGTGTGGATCTCGCGTTCGACGATAAACTGGAGGAACGGGATCAAGGTCTCTTGTTCGACGAACTGCTTAACGAGATCCAATCAAAAGCACTAGGCAAGATAAATATTCTTGAGCTTTAAATAAATTGGCTAAAACTATTTTTAATTATTTTCAATGATTCAATGATTCCAGATAAGGTACAACAAGAATTATCGAAGCGAGTTTGCAAACGTCGAACCGCCAAGCATATGAAAAACCAAACTTTGAATCCTAAAAGTTAAAAATTTAAGGAGTAGAATTATGTAAACTGATGAAATCATGATGTACTTTTTTGAATTAAATATAAACTGTCACTTTAATTAAAAACGTTTTGCATGTACTAAAAATAACAACTCCTTGGTTAAACACATTGAAAAGACATGTGTTTTGGAAAGCTACCTCCCTACTAACTGCATTGATGTAAAGCAGTTGGGTTACTTTTGTCTTAGTAGTTGGCGTTCAGTCTGACAACCACAACGTAAGTTAGTAAAGACTCGGTTGTTAAAAGTTCATGCAATTGTAAATTTTTTCACACCCTTGTAAGGAACTAACAGTCAGTACCATTGAGAAGAGAAGTCTACGACTCTAATAGAAGCTTGGCGCCATTCTCTCCACTCATGTTCAGTTTGGCCACTAGAAATTATTTTTTGAGATATGTCACGTCACAACCATGATTAAAACTGAACAAACGGAATTGCACGTTGATCATTAATGCAAGCCTTCAGATAATAGTATGTTATGAAAGCCGAAAGCTTTTTTGCTGTGACTAGGATTCGAACCTGGGTTATTGTGGTCACCAACTATCCACTACACCTCAAGACAAGTCAAACAGGTAATTGTTCACCTGTTTCACCGTTTAAAAACACAAGATTTCTGAATATCGCTGGTTATGAGTTTGAATTTGCAAAAGTACTGTGACACAGCTTTAAAAAAATTTTATAGCAACTACTTTCGTGGAACATTTTGGAAGGTGGAACCAATCCTCTGTAAATGCAGCATTGTGTTTGGAGTTTTCTTTTCCCTTGCGGGAGGATGAAAAAATGGCTGTACGAATCGATATAATTGCTATATTTTGTATAAAAAAATAACGTTAAACTGTGTATTGAAAACCGATCACAAAATTTATAAAAAAAAAGAAATCCCTGCCGTGACCAGGATTCGAACCTGGGTTATTGCGGCCACAACGCAATGTACTAACCACTATACGATCACGGCTACACCACAGGACAATAGAGAATTGACACGAAGGGTTTATACGCACACCTGGCTAGGTTTTTCAACTTAACTTTATTCGGTTAATACGAATTAAATATTATGCCTACAGGAACAGACTAGTGAAACTACCAGTTACTGTTTTAAAAGTGTAATAACTAATATTATTACAAGCTAGAATTCAGTTCTGATATAATATTTTGCAACATTTCACTTTCATGCTTGACCTGGTTCAAACAGCGTTTGAAGAAATAAAAAAAAAACTCTGAGTCAACTCTATGTTTAACCAAGTCAAGCTTCATTGCCGTTTTTCAACTTCACAGTGCTTCTAGACACTAAAAAAAAAAGCTTGGTTCACACTACAGTTCACATTGGAGTAAAACAAATATCACAGAAGGATTGCGTAAAGCACGAACATGGATCAAAATTCCACAAAGATTACTAAGTAAAGGTAGAGGTAAAATAGCAACCATGCGCCGTACTATTCTACCTTTTAGGACTTCTAATGTGAACACATATAATCCTAAAACATTTGACACATCCCACACAAAATTAAGTATAGGCTTTGTCTGGCACTATGGTTAAATTACAGAAATTTTTCGCCCTGTAGCGGACTCGACCACAAATCGTATTCCATTCATGTTATGGTAAATTTGGAATGTCTTACATTCCATTTAGGCCTACCAACTAACCCTAAACCAAACTTTCATTATTACAAATCGCATGACCATTCTTAAACGTGTGCGTATCAAACCGAGGTATTGTAATAATCAACACACCACACTCAACTCAGTTGCAATTCAGAATTGCTGCAGGAACCACCTGTTTAACACCTTTTTTCTATGAGTGAACATGAAAATGTCAAACCCCCACACTCTTAGAAATTGGGGTGTCAAATTGTCCCTAATTCAATACTTAGGGGTGTAAATGTCCCTTTACGCTGCCTGGGTGGCACTGTTACGCTGTATAGTGTATATTTGCTCTGCATACAAGAAGCGCATGTTGTGCATATTTACACTGCAAACCTGTACAATATTTGGGACAAGTTTTACACCGCAAAATCGTACTCTTTGACACCAAGATTTTTAAGAGTGCAACATCAACAAACAAGTAGCAAAATATCGAACATGAATTCGCATATAAATGGAACTTTCCAAACAGTGTTGGGGCTATTGATGACAAGCATATTCAAATATGCTGCCCGAAAAATATGATTAGTTTTGTATTGATGGCAGTTTGTGATGCCAATTTACAATCTTTGACATTGGTAACTATAGAAAAATAAGTGATGGAGAGGTTTTTGCTAATTGTTGGTTTGGTCAGCAAAAATTAAAGTTTAAGTTACCCGAGCCTCGTAGATTGACATTTGACACATCTGAATTACTGTCCCCCCAATTTTGTTGATTCAGAAAGATGATCAGGGCAATGTTATACCGGGTCAATGGCGAGTGGTTTTGCGTGATGCAAACACAAATCTGCTTTTATTAAATCGCACACGAATTGTTCGGAGTACAAGTAATTAAAAAACCATTCGTGAACATTTTATGACAAATTGACTCTCTGGCCACTGCACCCCTGTTAGGTTTTCTGGGCTGTTTGGTGTTTGTCAGTAATAAGGAGTTGCATTCTTCCCTAAATTGCGCCGAAATGTTGATCCAAGTTTTTATTGCACTGGGCAGCAGTCTTAATTGCACCAGTCTTAAGTGTTGTAATAAGAGGTGGACGGCTATGGTCATTTTGTGTTGAGTAAAGGTGATGTGGATAAGGTTCAAAGCTTGAGCGTGGGTGTGTGCTGCACACACTAGTTAGTGAGAAACATGATAATTTTTTAAAAGGTGAATGCATCTTTCAGTTGTAATTTTGGTAAAGCCAGGAGAACCGGGTCAATATCCCTTGTCAGTTAGCCTGGTGGTGGTCTATGATTGAAGAAACCTTTGCAATAACTGCCACAACAATTGTTGTTGCTCAGGTGTGAAAGAAAAGAAAACAAAGCTGTGACTGCCAACTTAGCAGCGAGTGCCTCTGAATAACTGTGGAGAGGTTTGTAAGAAATTCTGTTATAGGTTCGAAAGAAGGATGATTGGAATTTTGCAAATTTTGAGTTACAAACAAAATAAGGCCGATTACTGATATATGTTTTATTTTTATTTTTTTTTTTTTTTTCAAATTTATGATTAGTTCCCTTTTGCGCAAATACGTGCCATATTATTTTCTAGTTGAAGCTCGTCATGCGCTGCCCATAAAGGAGGCAGCATCCGCTGAAATCCTTTGCAGAGAGTGCGCACTCAAGGAGCTTCGCATAGATGTGAAGCAGTTTGTTGTGCACTAAAACTCTTGCGGTCCCCCTCAATAAAGTTAGTGGCTCAATCAGGTGTTCCAACAAAGTGGGGAACCAAGGCAGGGCCAGCCACAGAGGAAAGCAAAGCACCCAAACCATATTATGATCGTGTGAAAACATTTTTTTTCTGCCTCAAAAAAAAAACTCTACAATGATGGGTATCAGGGGCCTTCGTATTATGATGGGAAAAAAATTTTTTTTCTTTCTTTATTTATTATTTATTTATTTATTTATTTTATTTTTCCTTTCAATCTCAAAAAATTTTTTTCCTGAAAAAATTAAAATTCTCGAAAAATTTAGAGGAACAAATTTTGTGATTAATCGGCGAACAACTACTACAGCGGCAGCTAGTGACGTTCGGCGGAGTTGGCCTCCAGTCATGGTACACGACACTTCCTGTTGTGACGTATAATAAACTTCCTGTAAGAAGTGAGATCAATCACGACACAAACATCGTCACCGATTGCAGTAATGTGTGTAAACGAATTTGTATTTATAATATACCACAGTTAACTGAAAAACTGATTTAATTCTTTAATTCACTGTATTATTTTCATCCGATGAACAAAGGGTGTGTTAGTATAATGTGGCTTACCTACAACCTGTAAAGATATTTAAGGGTATTAATTCAAGATCTTTTATTTCTCATTACAGATTACGTGCAAATATGACAGTTTTAACTTGATCGGCCAAATAAAATTAGGAGCAGCGAAGTAAACCTACCAATAATGGCTGACTCAACCGAAGAATTTGATTCGTTAGAGAAAACTGAAAAAGGTTTAAAGAAATTTTAACAAATCCAAAAACAAACATTACAACCATTTTATGGTTCGGTTCTTTACTTTTTTTAAAAATTTAGCCATTGACCTTTTAAATGAAACATTTACCCTACTTACAGCTGACTTAAAAAAACTGAAATGCACTTGAAAATATAACTGAAACCGTGCAATACACATTTTTTAATTAGGTTTCAACCTAGTGTGACCTAAATTTTTCCAACCTGAAAAGGAAATTAACCGCTTGTATTTTTATTTCTAGTTACAATCCACGAAGAGCAGGATGGATTCAATACTTTTGTTCGAATACACATTGGTAAGATTCAATCAGATAAAAAATTCATATGATATGTTAGTATGATGTTACTCAGACTGAGTTTGCCAACAACAGCTTATATTACAAACTGAAATACATAACGATAAAATAAGGTTATTTAAGTAAGTTATGTGCTGACACGAGTGCTGGCAAAAATCAAGTCCAACTAGGCCAAAGATGTTTACATTGTCATTCCCAGTAATTCTGCATGTTATATTGCTACGCAAATACAGTTCGGTCAGAGGTTTCTACATCTAAAACCTCCTTATCCGATTTAGAAAAATAACTGCTGTCTTTAGAGAAAGTTATATTATAGAAAATCTGACTTCCAAATGAAGTCGTTGTGTGAATTTATAAATATTGGAGCACAGTAACATAAGTAACGCTTAATTATAAAACATGCATGACATCTTAACAAGGGCATTAAAAGACATAATGTGAACATAAGCTACATTTCAAATATTACGAATTGTTATAAGGATTAACCAAGTATGATATTTTTAAAGCAACTAACGAATGTACTTGGAAAAAATATTTTGACAAATTTATACTGAAGTTTAAAAATGAAAAAATGGTTTATTCATTTTAAATTTTTTTTCAAATTCGTTCTCTTTATGATCTTTCTATGCCAGTATTTCTCTTTCATTTAGGAATTATTATCAGAACTACCAAGGTGAGAAGCATAGATAACAAAAATCTGTGCAAATTCACCACTGACCTGGTTTACTTTATGTTAAGGACAAGTGCTTCAAACTCAAATAAAATTCAAGTTGCTGGGCAGGTTTTTGGGAATTTAAATTCGTTGTTAAGATTTGTAATTATGTAAGATATTTGAGTTTATTATCAGAGTTAAACAGAGAATGGGAAGTATCTGGAGAGCGTTTAAGGAATTCTTTCACCCCTGTAGTGACAGTGAGCTGTTCGTACGTTTGACTCATCTCAGGTGTGCTCATGAAAGTGTAACGTGTATTTGTGTTTCTATCTCTCTTGAGACATGACTTAAAATTTTTGATAAGCAATTGCATGGAATTTAGTGTTGATAATCTGGGAAATTTTAAATGTTTCTGCCGCTAATTTTTAGGTGTGAGGTGAGTGTTCATTTTAAATTTTTAGACACTATTTGCAAAAAATATTTTAAGTAGGTAAATATTGTAAAATATTTTAGTGCTGTTTATGCTGTGAAAAATAATTCTTTCCCTGAATCATACTAAAAACTACTTTAACACGAATTGTGGTAGATGGCATAATTTGTTCCACTTGTTGGGGTGGGGGGGGTGGGGGGGGGTGCACCTGATGGCTCTTTTGACGTCAAGCCATGAAAATTTTATTGACTATTTAATCTAATATCAGTTTGGCATTGCAGTTTGATCTAGAATGGTACAGACGGTGACATCAATTGTAACTATCAGTTTAAAATGAAAAGTAATAACCAGGAGGTAACCTCACGTACCTCCCTTTCCCTTATAAAATAGTAGTGGACAAATTATGAAATTTTGGAGAAATTTAAACATCAACTACTCCTTTTCTGTAAATCACGTAATTGCAAACGTCTGCGGATCCTTTTACCTTTGTTTAATAGTGAGTTTGTGCAATCAATTTGTTATGCTTTGAACACTGCCTTGAGCTTTTACAAATAATTGTGGCCAATCATTACAGTTGCAAATATAAGCATAAGAAAAGCATTGCTACTTAAAGCGACACTATACTATACACTATATTTAAATTGTAGTTTATATCCTTCAAATTGTTTTTTTGTTCTAGTCAGTGACAAGTGTTAAGGTGTCATGATAGGCATGAAAAGGTTTTAAGCACACCCAAAGAAGTGGGTAAATTCAGTATTGTTGCTAAAGTAAAATACTTCATAAGCTAAAAGTATTTTACAAAAATTTTTTTTCAAAAAGTTGGCTAAAAAAATGAAAGGAAATTGAGTTTAACGTCAAATGGCTAAAGAAATGGAATCTATGACCATGATTTAACTACCATGATTTATTCCTTGAAAGTGGAACCTCGTTTCATAATTTCATTAATTTTAAATTTTAC
The DNA here is from genome assembly GCA_034686365.1 of Pachymerium ferrugineum. Classification (NCBI taxonomy): domain Eukaryota; kingdom Metazoa; phylum Arthropoda; class Chilopoda; order Geophilomorpha; family Geophilidae; genus Pachymerium; species Pachymerium ferrugineum. The sequence goes on along the minus strand of JAQGAS010000717.1, from coordinate 23,148 downwards.
AAGTGTAATCAAATAATCATAGAAGACTTAACCTCGAAAATTTTCGAAGTCAATTTACAAACACAACAAAAATTATTCCCCTGAGAAATAATTGAAATGGGCAGGTCATGAACTAGGAAGTGATGGGATATTTACAGAGAAATTGATGCGTGACTTTGAACTTTATATCCTAAATTCAATAAAAGGAAATCATCCCCATGACAAGTCCATTTCAGAATTAACGCGTTAAGTAAACAAATTAGCCCCTCCCAGGCTATTTGTTCCGTGGAATAAAATTATTTTTTAAAACACTTTGCCTGGGTGAATTCAAGGAAATGTGCGACCGGAATGGATTTTTAACACAAAAAAATTTCATAGGTTAAAAAATATTGCGGAGTACTGTTTGAAAAAAACATTTCATTTAACCTAAACTACGAATGAGATAAGGAATGCCCATTAATCGAAAACGTGTTTTAAACCCTGAGAATTTAGAAGAACAATGGCCTTTCATAATGATCGCTTAGTTTAAACAACAATTCAAGAGGGCAGTCAACGTTCTCAGCACAGCCGTTTCTTATCACTTAACGATCACATTATCTAATAACCAAAGTGTAGTCCTAAAAAACCCAACGAGTAAATGATTTCACTCATTCTACAGCTTTAATATTGTTTATATTTAACATTTTTTTTTTTATTTTACTAGATGCTGAAGTAGGAGTTACGGAAATTCCGGATGTGTCTGCTGATATGGAAGACTTGGCGTCTGAGAAGATGAGTTTGAATTCACAAACCGAAAATGATGTGAACCCCGATCCTCAACCAGATGTTGTCGTGGCACTACCTTCAGCTGGAGGCATGCAGCTGTTTTTTAATTTTCATTGATTTTTTTTTATTGATGATTTTTTGTTGTTTAGGACAATCGTACACATCCACTTTTCCAACTAATTCGAGCGTCTTATTGCCTTGGGGTGCCCGTAAAGACAAAGTGCAGTTTCCATCAAGTATTAATGTGGACACTGATGTCAAATCTGGGGAGTTTATTATGCGAACTTTGTTTGCTGAGTTTGTGCTGCAAGCAGAGAAGAAAGTGGAGTTAGTTATGAGTGAATTGGTGTGTAATTTGAATTGAGGTCGATTCTATTTACATTTAAAGTTGAACTTTCAATTACAGTTTTTGATATGCCCATTAGTTGAAATCTAATCTTCTAGGTGTCTCAAAAACTCTGTAATTGGTGATGTTCAATTCTTTTGGTCGGGAAATTTATATAAAAGTTTGTTTTGAGGGTTGTATCAACTGAACGAGTTTCTGTGAAAAGTTTTATGGGATCATTAATATCTAAAAATAATTTACTGTTTGTTTGCTGGGTTAGAGGCTACATCATAAACGATGGGGATGCATTACATTGCATAAATCAGTAACTTGCCTCCATGACGTAATTACTAAAATGTGACACCCCTATATTCTACGATTCCCTCCTACTCTCCACAGATTATATTATTAATTTTTTACCATCCGCCAACATTGATAATGTTTTCATTAGTAACTGATATTCAAATTTTTGAAGTATTTTAGATTTAGTTGAACTTGTCAAAAGGGTGCTTTGAATGGTGTTACCAAATTTTTAGTTGTTCATGTTTTTTATTCCAATCGTGTTATTCAAAATTAGGAGAAACCATTGTCCAAATCATTGCAACGGGGAGAAGACGCAGTGTTTGACCAACTGCTTGGTGCGTTGGGTTCTGTTGCAGAGCATTGTTTACCATCACTCTTACGAACTTTATTTACTTGGTACGAAAAGCAAATAGTCGATGTGACTATGTCAACCGAGCTGAAGCAAAAGAATGAAAACAAAAGCAAAAAGTAAATTATTTAAATACTGTGTTATTTTGTTTAATTTTTGAAAATTGATTTAATATTTTTAGTGATCCAGCTGAAAGAAGTGAAAAGGACTATTTGAATGAAAAAAGAGATGTAAGCCATTCCACGGAACTAGTTTTTTTTTTTTTTTAAATATTTTTTAAAACGGAAAATGAAGTACTGTTTAAATGTTAATGTGTGGGTGGCGTTTTTTTTTTATACAACAATTTCCAGTATAGTGTATTTACTATTGCTAATGTTATCCAACCAATGTAATGATAATATTGCATTTTATTAAAACAATCTCTCTGTTTCTAAAATAACATTAGCGGTAGTAAATATTGTTATTTCATTTCGGGTAACTTATTTTTATTCGCTGTTGTGTATGGGTTTGCTGGTAGAGTCTGTCATTCTGTGAGTTATAGGGGGTGTTAAATAATTTCGAATGAAGAAATGCAAGAACTCACAAACTCGCCAGTGTTCCCATAGAAGCGTGTGTGCTGACCTTCAACTCATTTTTCTAATTTACAGTTGGCAATTGAATTTTTGTTTTGTCTTGTATTGATCGAAGTATTGAAACAACTTCCGGTGCATCCTGGCCATGAAGATTTAGTAAATTACATTGAAAATTTGGCATTTAGGCATTTTAAATTTAGAGAAGGGTAATTACAGATAAAAAGAAATGAAATTGAGTTATTTTACAACTTGTTCTTAAATTGCAGATCTCAAAGTGGAACGAATGCCGCTAATAGTCACATTGTGGCCGATTTATATGCAGAAGTGATTGGTGTTTTAGCCCAATCAAGGTATTTTGCTTTATTTTCAAGACGACAAGAGGATTAATGATTTTTTTTTTAATATGTAGATTACATTCTGTAAAGAAGAAATTTATGGGTGAATTGAAAGAGTTACGAAGTAAGGAACCTAGTCCAGGTGTTACTCAAAGTATTATTAGTCTCTTAATGGGGATGAAATTTTTTAGAATAAAAGTACGTAGAATAAATTAAAAAATTATAAAATGTTATAATTATTAATTTACTGTAGATGGTGCCAATAGAAGAATTCGAAGCATCATTTCAATTTATGCAAGAGTGTGCCCAGTATTTTCTTGAAGTTAAAGATAAAGATATCAAACATGCCCTAGCTGGTCTTTTTGTTGAAATCTTAGTACCTGTAGCTGCAGTAAGAACAAAATTTTTTTACGTTTTTTTTTTTTTTTATATATAAAAAATAATCGTCTGGTTCCTTTTGGTTAGATTGTTAAAAATGAAGTTAATGTACCTGTTCTTAAAAACTTCGTTGAAATGTTATATTCACAAACATTAGATAATGCGACGAAAAAGAAACACTGTTTGGTATACATTTTTTCTTTTATAAAATTTTAAATTATTAAAATTATAAAACATTTTCAATTTCAGGCATTATTCCCATTAGTCACATGTTTGTTATGTGTTAGTCAGAAAACATTTTTTCTTCAGAATTGGCACTATTTTTTGGCCATGTGTCTTTCTCATCTTAAAAACAAAGACCCAAAAATGTCAAGGGTTGCGTTGGAATCGCTGTACAGATTATTATGGTAAGCAATTGCCTATTGGATACATAATATTTATTTTGCTATTCTTCCTTTCAACATTAATTTCATGTTTGATGTCAGGGTTTACATGATTCGTGTAAAATGTGAAAGTAACTTTGCTACACAGAGCCGTTTGCAAAGTATAGTCAACTCACTCTTTCCGAAAGGATCAAAAGCAGTGGTTCCTAGGGACACACCTTTAAACATATTCGTCAAAATAATTCAATTCATTGCGCAAGAGCGATTAGATTTCGCTATGAAAGAAATAGTTTTTGATTTATTAAGTGTTGGAAGGCCCATCAAAATTATCTTAACCCCCGAGGTAATACCGTGTTTCATTCAATTAATTTCAAATTTTATATCTTAATTTTGTTTTTGTAGAGGATGAGTATAGGACTGCGAGCTTTTTTAGTTGTTGCCGACAGTCTTCAACAAAAGGAAGGCGACCCACCAATGCCTCGGACAATTGGAGTATTACCTTCGGGAAACACTTTGCGCGTCAAGAAAACATTCATCAATAAAGTACGAATTTTATTTCATCATGTAGTTCGTGTAGTCACATTTTAAATTTAAGAACATAACTAAATTGCTACGACTTTCCAAAAAAAATGAGTGATCCTTCTTTAACTTCGATTGTGTGTTATTAGTTGAATTAACTTTGATTACTTTATTTAATAAATTCTAGATGTTAACAGAGGATGCAGCTAAAAGTATTGGCATCTCAACCTATTACCCACACGTTAGAAAAGCTTTCAATGACATTTTGAAAGCTTTGGATGTACAATTCGGTCGCCCGTTGATGATGACGAATGTCCAAAATGTTAATAAAGAATTGGACGACATGATTACGTAAGAATCAAATATTTTTTTCAAATGACGTTGCTGATTTTAGTTTTGTTATTTTCCCAGGGGTGAAAGAAAACCAAAGATCGATCTTTTCCGTACGTGCGTGGCAGCCATTCCTCGTTTAATTCCAGACGGGATGAATCAGTCAGATTTAGTCGACCTACTCGCTCGGTTAACTGTGCACGGGGACGAGGAGTTACGCGTTCTTGCATTCCAATCGCTTCAAAATTTAATTGTTGATTTTCCTGATTGGCGAGAAGACGTTGTTTATGGTAAAAAAAATTTGGAGTGGGGACGACAAAGAAAATGAGAAGCGAATTTTTTTTATCAGTATCAGGCAAAGAAAGAATATACTTTTTAAACCTTTACCTGAAGAATTAAAACTAGAAAAGTTATTAGGCAATTTATGTACTATCGATAAAGAACGACATGTGTTGAAATCTCTGCAGTTCTCATCGCATTCTTTTTTCTTTGTTTATTGCGTTTTCTCCTTACACTAGCGTAGTTTTTTTCTGCCTTCTTTGAGTATTATTTTAAACAGTCATTTTTTTCAACTAATCCTCTATTTTGGTTTTAAAATTTTCCTTAAAATAATCTTAATCAAGTCTTCAATTTCTCTTTTGCAGGTTTTGTTCAATTCATTGTGAAAGAAGTAAACGACACTTTTATCCAACTGCTTGACAACAATCTCCGGATGTTACTACAGCTTTTGACAACTTGGAAAAATGCAATTAACTCAAACGCAAATCAAAATAAAAAAGATTTACTCGATGTCAGCATATCAATAAACCAAAGGCACGAACGACTCGCGAATGTCATTCATTGCGCAGAAGGGTTTTCTCTCGTTATGATGTGTAATAGTAGACTTCCACCAAGACGCCTCGCAGTCCATATTTTAAAAGAAATAAAATCACTTTCTAAATCTCTTAGTTGTTGTAAAGTGAATACTTGTAAAACAATACAAAACAGTTTTTTCAAAATCTTTTTAACTTTTTTAAGGAAGAAGAACAACCCGTCATTGACATACTAGATAAGGATTGCCCAGCAATTGTGGACAAAGTAATTCATTTATTACCCGCTGCTGAAAAAGCCGCGGTACTTTCTGCCTCGATGATTGACCTGCAGTGGCTAACTGACCGCACCTCATCCGTATGGGTCGGTTGTTATCATGAAACTGTAAATGATAATGCAGCTAATAAAGTTCATACGTCGCAAAACTTACCTTCCGGCTGTGATGTTTGGTCGCTTTGTCTAACCGGATTTTTAGAACGGCTTTGCACTTCGCCAGCCTTTTCCCATTCGTGGCCGATTGTATACACTAGATTGTCGTCTTTGTTTACGGTTATAGATCCTAAGTAAGAATTATAATTACGTTAATGGTCATGTTTTTTATTCTTTTTATTTATTTTGTAGTCCCATAAATGATAATAGAGCGTCGTTATTAAGAAGTGCGACAACTATGAAGAAACCGACTAACGAACGTGACAATTATTTAAATCTTTGGAAAAATTACGTTTTATTTGGCTGTCAAGTTATTCCTCCCCACGTCAATCCGATCGTGCGATGTGCATCTCCTGATTTAAGTCTTAGGTAATTTAAAATTTGAATTATTGTTGATATAGTTTGTGTTTTCGCCAAACGTTTGTCACAGTTCTTTTCATAGTGGCAAGATAAAGCAAGAATCTACTTCGACAATGTATACTAGTGGTATTTAAAATAGAAAATTTAAAACTTGATCGAATTGAAATTGTTTTATAATTTTTTGACTTGGGTGGCTACAACGAAAATAATATAAGCTGATTCTGCATTTAACAATTTTTTTTTTTTTTTTTTGCCATAACTTATTCTTAAGCTCTACTACCGATCTTAACATGCATAATTATTTTTTCAGTTCCTCTCCAGATAGCGTCAACTCTGATCGTTGTACAGATGGAAGAGTTTTAAGCACGGCCCAAATTTCACCAACTGCTTTCTATAAATTAATAGTTCCTTTGCTAAGAAGTGAATGTTCTGACATTCACGATTCAGTTGTTAATGGATTAGGGCGAATTAATAGTGACGCAATTAAGTAAATTACTTTAAGTAAAATCTCAACACGTTCGATAACTTAAATTTATTTATAATTACTAGAGATGTTATGGAAGAATTACTGTCGTACATGCGAGAAGCCATTGATCGGAAACAGGAGAATATGAGACGACGAAGACGTCGCGATGCTTTAAGGGTTCAATTAGTGAAGGTATTTGAAATGATTGCGAAAGAAGGAACATTTGGAAAGAGGTAAAATTTAGCAAGTTCAGTCACAGTACGCTTAATGATATACATTTTGTTTTAGTTCGAGTATTCTTGATGGTTCCAGTTTACATCCAACATTTGTTGAGTATATCGATGGCGCACGTTTGTATTTGGAAAGTGAGAATGAAAAGGATGCGCCAGTTGTTCAAGAAATTAAAAGTCATTTTTGCGGTTTCATTTGCGAATTGATAAATAGCTTTCCCTGTAGGAATGCACATTTGCCCTGTATTTTATATGTCAAACTAAATTATTTTTTTAAATTGAATTTTAGTGGAGGCCCGGTCAACACTGATCTCAAGAATGTTACGACAAAATTTGTTTTACTTATTTGCAAGTTGGAGTGGTAAATTCGGAGTACCTTTTGGATTTTCTGATAAAAAGTTAGATTTGAAAAAGTGAGGATGATTTAGAGTTTTTTAGGTAGTCTGTAGAAAGAACAGGAAAGTTTAGTGTATTTGGGTAAATTTTCGAGATACAGAATTTCCTATTTCACACTGGAGTTCATACTTTAACTTATGCTGGCGGCGTTAAGCCCTATTTTTCTTCTTCTTCTTCTTCTTATGCAGAAATTAACCATTAATTCCTGTTTTTTTAACATGTCCTAAAAAATATCTATACTAACTTCACAAACCTGCAGATTTTTGGATAAAATATTTACGACTATCTTTTTTTCGGTGTTTAGATTTAAAGGAGATGCTTGTACGGAATTCGAGATGCATGCTTTACGTGCAATGTCAACTGTGTTGTGCTGTGGACCTGTTTTCGACAGTAAAGGTCTTTTAGAAGACGGCAGTATATACCAGTGGTTGGATATACTTCTTGGAACTCATGATGAAAAGGTAAGCTTAGAACTTTAGTTTTTTCTCGTTATCATAAAATAAAATTTTATAATCTGTTGAATAATAATAATGGATAAAAATCCTAATCTCGGATATAGTTTCTGTTAACAGCACGCAAAAACTTCTTTATGATTTATTTTCTTCTTTCTTTTTCTGCCCGATTTTATTTTCTTCTTCCTCTTGTCATCTTTGCCAGATTAAATCAAAGGTAAGAATAAAATTGGTTGTGTTAGGTTTAAGTTTGATACACCCATGTTATTATTTCAGCAGAAAGTTTATTGTCTGTATGTTTCTGTTTTTTTTTTCTAAACATATATTCTTATGACTTTTCTAAACAGATTTATTCACTCGCTCAAGAAACAACTGTTTTACTTTTGGAGTTTAACCCTGATATGAACAGCTTACTGGATTGGGTAGTCGACCGGTGTTACACAGGACCCAATGATGTTGCCGACGGCTGTTTTAGTGCTTTAGCTACAATTTTTAGCGCAAGGTTTGTTTTTTTTTATTTATCTGCTTTATGTTGAAAACACTAATATACCAAAATTTTTTATTTCCAGGGAATATCCTTGTGACCATTACACTGCAATCATAAATGTTACATTAATGAATACCGGTTGCCCAAGAGCAACTATCCATGAAACTGCTCTACAACTTCTGCAAGTTTTAGACAAACGATTCTTTGGAAACCCGGTTCAAATGGACACGGACCTAGAAACTAGTAATTTATTTAAAGAAAAAGTAACCACTTTAATTTTATTTTTAAAAACACGTAAAATTCTTAATAATTTGATGAATTGGTACATAATAAGCTGACCTGACATGAATAAGACTGAAAGCGGACAGTCGTATTTCATAGTGAGACTCGTGTTATATAGTGGATCGTCAATTGATGTTCAATTAATTTTTCTTCTCCATGTTTCAAGGCACCGTTAAGTGTTATTAGATAACCCAGACAAAATTTCTGACAAGTAAAAATTAAGATAAGCGCAAAATAAATATGACGTGAGGCAAATATGACATTACATTTACGCCCTGCAGTAGCTTAAACATAACAACCTACAGTAAAACTTAAAAATGATTTTAACAAGTGGTTACTGTTTCTTCATTTTAATCTTGTAAAACAATGAAATAAAATATTTAATTCTAAATTTTTGCAGGCGAACAAGAATTAAATATAACAAAGCCTGAAAGTACATTAGACATTCTTCTTTCCGCAACATATTCAAGGTCACAAATGTCCCTTTCGAAACAACTAGCAAATTTGCATCCAGAACTTACAATGCCAATGTTTTCTGGTAATTTTGTGATGAATTAATATAGCTGAGAGTAGAAATTTATCTTTTAAAATATTTCAGAAATTACTCACCGTTTTCAAACAGCTCGTCATCCAGTCCGACAGATTTTACTCCACTACCTCTTACCATGGTTATATAATATGGAATTAGTCGATCCCAACATTCCTCCTGTAAATCCATTATCTCAGTTTTTAACCAAAATGCAGGAATATTACACTACTGATATTCCTAAACAACAACCTCGTCGTGAAGGTTGGGGTTCGGCAGAAGCAACTGAAATGGTTCTTAATAATTTGTTTTACATAACGGCTAAAGTACGTATGTTTCATACTCGCCTTATTACATTTGTTAATAGTATACTTTTTTAAGTGGGGTGATGATCACGCTAAAGAAATTGAAGAATTGTGGGCAGCTCTTTGTTCCTGTTGGCCTAATAATTTAAAAGTCATCATTCGATATCTTTTTATTGTATCAGGAATGGCACCTAACGAATTACTAACATACGTAAATTATTACTTTTACAAAGCCGTTTTTAGTTTTTGGAATACTATTTTAACTTTATTGCAGGCAAAAAGAGTGGTGACGTACTTAGGTAGAGCGCGACCTGAAAGGCTTGTGGACGAAATGATGAACGAATTACAAGTAAAGAACAGTAAAATTATGTGATTATAAATTAAATGTAAAACTTTAATTTAGACTGTGGAAACATTAAATTGTCTTATTGAGCGTACCGAAACACCGCCCTTTTTTCGAGTGACTAGTATCCGTAAGACATCAAGTCACTCTGATGCCGCATCAAATGGGACTCAAGCAGATGCTACTTCTCGGTCTGATCTCGGCGTTGAAAAGGGAACAATTCACACAAAACGACATAGTGGCGAAGATCCATTGGCTAAAGACAGGTAAATTTGTGAACTGTATTGTATATTGTAATTATTGAAAATTTGTGACTATATATTGCACCACAATTTTTTTGTACGACCAAAGTTGGAATTCAGTTTTAGAGGAATGTAAGCAGCAATTTAAAACCATTAATGTTGTTTCAGCAACAAAAGTGGCTCGCTACGAAGTACCTCAAGTGTATCGAGTAGTAACAGTTGCAAGACCGACCAAATCGATGCTAAATTAGTGGCTGCATTAAGTGGAAATGATACTTCTCTTCTTCCTGAAATGTCAGTCGAAGACGACAATTTTCTGATGTTGCGAAGGCAAGGAGAAGAAAAATCTGATACGCCATTACCTCATCCGTTGCCTATGCCGGAATATGGAGGATATTTTGCTCCACTAACAGAATTTCTGCCTGATAGTTCTCAACCCATAAGTGGATTTCACAGGTTTTTCTAAATCGTGTCAATTAAATAAAAAAAATTAATATTAATTTTTAATGGTAGATGCAATCTGGCTATCATGTTGCTCACTGACTTCGTTTTGGATGGAGTTGACATTGACTGGTCCATTCACATACCTTTGATGTTGCACATAATATTTTTAGGTAAATTTTCGTAACTTTAATTTTAAAAAAAATTAATTGCAATAAAAATTTGTTATTTAAGGTTTGGATCACACTCGGCCATTAGTTTACGAGCACTGCAAAAAATTGCTACTCAATTTATTGATTGTATTGACCAATCACAATGATCACCTGTCTGTAGCGAAAATACTGTTGAATAATAAGACAGAGCAATTAGGTTATGGCGTTACTCCACCTGGAATAGTTTGTGAAAAACATAATTTTACAGGTAATTTTTATCATACAAATTAAGGCAGTTGAAGCTGCTCAAATTTCTTTTTTTGGCATATGTGTTAAGTACTGCAAAGAATCCGGTTTGGGAGATCTCATTTTTTATACAATGGGGCTTTTTAGGTTGGAACGGGAAAAAAATATTTTTTAGTGTAACAAGAGCTGGTAGTCAGAGTATGATTTCCAGTTTTTTGTTGCCACTCTTACTTCTTTTGTAAAAAAAAAAAAAAACAGCCATGGCCACGAAATAACTATTTTGTGTGATGTGATGCAGAATGTCCCATAGGACTGTTTCCAACCAGTTGATTTCAACTGTTTTACCATACGTACCCGTGATTCGACATTGTTTCCCCTAATGCTAAATTAACTTCTTTAGTCCGATTAATTGAAAATATTCATATCTCTGAAGTATTGAAATTCTTTCATTACGTAAACGAGCCGTTACATTCCCAAGGTTTCTGTGCTCGCTAGACAGCACCGTTACATTGTGAAACACGCAATAGACATTTATCCAAATCATGTAAGGTTGCTAACTGATTTGAGATGTATTAAGATATAATTATTTCCAACAGTTGAAGCGTATCATCTCCCTGGGAGATAATTCTATTTGTAAACTTGAATTGAGGATTTTGGAATAATTCATCCCAAGGTTCCAAAATAACTACCAAAATATTAGCGTAATTCTATGCTGTCTTAAAACACTGCTAAACAGATTGCATTACAAATCTGGTGATTGTTGTTAAGAATATTTTTATATATAGTTTGATTACAGCAGTTTGATTGCCAGGGTGAAAAAACTTTAGACGAAAGACTTACTATTGAATTATTTAATAAACTAAAGGCAGACCTGGCCAATATCAATACTAAATAATGAAACCCTTTACTTTTTTGGTGAATGATTGTACTTAAGTATGAAATTTTTTTCAGAGCCTGGATTTGATTTAATAAATACATCCCAATCAAACAACTCTTCGGTTATAACTAATGCTAGTCCTTCCGTCTCTATAAACGAAAACATAAACAACTCACCCCCAGCTTTGATTATCCCTGAAGAACAATCTCCTCAAGTGAACATCATTTCTGGAAATTGCAGCGCTGTGCGCCTTGAAGAATTAGTGAAATGCTTAATCGACTTTATAGCATCAAAGTATAATCAGAAAATAATTATTTAAAACCAGAAAAAGTATCTTTTTTTTTTTTTTAGGAAATCTCATTCTTTGTGGAGCTACGAAGATATTACTGCTCGGATGTGGAGCATTCGAAGTGCCGAGCAGCTGGAGACGTTTCTGCGTCATATTCTTCAAGTTTTTAAAGAATCTCAACCACACGCACATATCGAGGAACGTTGGGCGCAGATCGCTCTACAGCTCGCGTTGTCTTGTTCGTCACGACATTATGCTGGTAGATCACTGCAGGTTTTTCGCGCATTGCGGGTTCCTATTTCTACCAGAATGTTGTCGGATATTTTGTCTCGATTGGTTGAAACCGTGGCAGAGCAAGGCGAAGATATGCAGGTTTATATTTCTTTTATATAAAAAGTGTACTGTTCACACCATCGTGCACGCACAGGGTTATAATATACTATTTCTTATATAGGGTTACGTGACGGAAATTATGTTGACTTTAGAAGCAGCGGTCGATTCATTAGACTCCGATTTCCGACCAATGGATTTCGTTAGAGAACTTTTTAAATCGACACCGAATTTGAATAAAGACAATCGTAAAAGTGCCCCGCCAATTCCAGTGAGCCAATCCTACCACGGACAGACGCCACAGCCTGGTCACACACGCAGCACCAGCTACTCGGTTTCGTATTGCATTCGCCGTCCGACAGGATCACCCAGTGCAGAAATCAAAGGTGATGAAAAAAAAATTTTGAGGTTTATAAAATCACCAACTTTATCAGATGGGAATGGAGAGACGCCCGTCAAGTTGGCAGAAAAGACTTAGCAGATGGTTTAAAAAGGCATTGGGTCAGTTAAAAAACTAACTGCCAACTTGACGGGTGTGAAATGGACTCAGGTAAAAACCAGGGGTAGCTCAACTTTTTCAATTTTTGCACAAAACATTATTTGCAACCAATTGAGTTTCATCTAGATTTCCCTGCTGTGAATTCAGATGTCCGAGCAAGGAGCAGCACAGATGCAGATGCACGAATCAAGTCAACCAACTTGTCACGTTCTCGTAGTGCTCAATCTTTGAAAATGATGGCCGATCAGAGCGTCCAAGACGATAAAATGACCATCATTTCGCAGCTGTTCTGGATTGCTGTTTCTTTGCTTGAATCGGATTACGAATACGAGTTTTTATTAGCTACACGCCTCCTGGAAAAAGTAACTGAATATTGGTTAGAATTATTTTTTAATTGAATTTAAATTTGCAGGTATTACGAAAGTTTCCACTGGAAAGGCCCGATTGTCATGAGAAAGTAGAGAAATTCCAACAACAGTTGAAGTGGAATAATTTTCCTGGCGTTCACGCACTGTTATTGAAAGGGTTAACGTCTCCAATGACTTTTGAACCTACTCTTCAATTATTGTCTAAGTTTATAATTCTAATGGATATGCCCGTCATTGACCCTTCTCAATCTGTTGGTTTTCCCATGAATGTGATAGCATTATTACCGTACATGTTACAAAATTATGAAGATCCCAACCAGTTGTGTATTTCAAGCGCTGAATGCATTGCTCAGGTTTTAATTGAAGACACGTGAAAGTTTTCAACATTAAAAATGTGATTAATTTTAGGTTTGTCTGGAAAAATCAAAGAAGCTTGAAAATTTGGCCACTGTCATGACGTTGTACAGTCGTCGTACATTTAGTAAAGAGAGTTTCCAATGGACAAAGTGCGTTGTAAAATATTTGTATGATACGTATGCACATTTGAGCCTAAATATGATGATATTTTTAGTCGAGGTAATTATTTTAAAATTCTAAATTTCCTCTTTTTGACTAACTAATGAAAATCAAATAATTTTTTGGGCTACTTTCTTTTTTATGAAATTAGGAATTTACTCGTATTACATTTATTTGCAGGTGTTGGAAAAAGGACCAGCAAATGTTCAGCAAGCAGTTTTGAGTATTATTCATTGTATGTTGCATTATCAAGATGTGAACACTACGTCTGTTCAGTCAGTGAACGGTGATTTGCTTAGAGCAATTGCCAAATACATTGAAGTAATATATAATCTACACTTATTAGTAAAAATTTTAATACAAGTAAATTCTAGGGTCCTTACTGGAAAGAAGCGCTAAAAATTCTTAAATTAATGGTAACACGATGTTCATCATTGGCCGCACCGCCGCTTCCGACCCATTTTGGCGAGACGATGAGTATTGCTTCACACACATCATTCGCAGAAGCTGAAGTGTCTTTTAAAAAAGAACTACCGGGAAGAACGATGGAATTTACTTTCGACGTCAATCAATTACAAACGATTGGAAGTAATTACTTGCAAAATATTTCAACCAAAGATGACAGCAAACGAGACTCACTTGATAATGGAAAAACCTCCTCGTCTCCACATCGGTCTTCATCTTTTACGCAATCTGATAACGGAGTGGGGTCAGGTTGGAAACGACCCTGGATGTCACAGGTTAAATATTTCCATGGTGGTTAAACCTTCTGAAAAGTAAAGAAGTATTTGCAATCAGAACATTTTACACCACATTTTACATCAGTAACGTCTGTTAGTGATATTTTAAGTATGAACTTGATTGCCTGTCAAAGTTCAAAGTTAAATTTTACACCACTTAGGTATAAAGAACCACAAAAATGAAAAATGAATAATTACACGATTACAAATACATCAAATTACACTTGTTAGAAATTACAGCCCCTTTAAGACACAGTTCAAGAGCCATTTTTTGACTGTTCATTCTTTGTTTACAGGCTAGAACCAGAGAATGTCTTGTCAATTTGCTAACCAGCTGCGGTCAAAGAGTCGGCTTACCAAAGAGTCCTTCTGTAAGAAAGCTAATTGAATCTTTATCTTTCAGAACTAAACATTCAATTTTAAAACAAGGCTAAAAAAATGTTGTAAATTTCAGTGAGTTTATGCATGACAACTAATATTTTTTTATTTCGTAAATAATACTTTGTTCGTAATATCTAACAGTTAACTAAATATTTTCAATTGGTTCGGAATGTTAAAATTTAATTCTTAACGAAATCTGTTCTTTTATATTTTTCATATTTGTGTGCCTGCTTCAATATTACAGGATACAGTCATAAACAAGGTAATTTAGGAATAAAATTAAGGCTCTGAATTTTAATTTAATTAGTAAATAACATTAATATTATTGGGAATTTTGTTGCGCACACATTTCTTTTTGTTTGCATGTTTGTGCTTACTAACATATGTTTGTTCTTATTGTTGGAAAAAAAATACTGATGATTGCATGAAAGAAATTCTTGTTTAACTTAATGAAGAATTAGTGCCTTTTGACAAAACTTAATACGCACGAGATTAATTTCATATCCGCAATCATCATATTTTATGTATTGTGGATATATAGCCAAAAGCCTCACTGAATTTACACAACACTAGCACACAGCTGAAAAGAAAGTTTCGTAATATGTATTTCTATTACACAAATTTAGGTTATATTCAGTCAAACGAGTGATTTTGCTGAAAGGCAATCGAGTATGTGTTCAAGCACTGAAGAAGTCTCCGTCGTTATAAATGAACAGTCAGGCGACAATAAATTGGATGAAAATAGTGGGCCTGTAGTTAAAGTATTTGACTTCTTGGAATATGAATTGGAGAGTTTGGAGGTAAATCGGGAGCTAATAATCATTAAAGAGTTATAATTTAAGTTTGATTACACGACCTTCTCCTAAATGTGCAGTCTATTTACTTCATTAAATTTTATCTTCTCTCTAGGGTGAAACAATGGATATGTTTACATGGGTTATGCGTCGCCCATCTCTAACTAATCTTGAAGGTGGCGAACAGTATTCATTGCAAAGCAGCGCTCTAACTGGAAGTGTTGTAAATTTGAATTCCCAAAGAGAAGAATCGTCCGATGATGAAGTTGTTAGTACGTCACCTGTTGATGACAATCAACCAGATATGGGATCGGGTTTGGTTTATCCTACTGGATTTCATGAACGAAGACGAAGGCAATCGAGTCCTACATCAGGCTCATCGTAAATATCTGTTTGTAGTGGAATAGTTCATAAATTACGATTCGCTTCGTATAGAGTGCGACAAAAAGATTAGGTTCATTTTTCCACTGAATTTTTGAGTGACTGACAAGTTTTTTTTGCAATTAAAACTTGTTTCAGCATTCGAACTAAGAAAGTAAAATTTAAAAAAAAAAATTACATGTTAATTGGGGTAAGCTTTTTATTTTGGACAGGGAAAGCAGGAGAAAACTTATCATTTTGTATTCATTCAATTGGTAATCGAAGGTAATTATAGGAAGAAAACCCGATGCTTGGGATAGATTGGGAAAAATAGAGCAAAAATATTGATAGTTATTTTCATTTTGAAGTTTGCAAACTGATTAAAATGCTGCACAATATAAGAGAATATAGAAAAAATGAAATTTATCCTTAAAAAAAATTGCACATGATGTACGGGTATCTTGAGATGGTTGACTACGATTAATACTGAACAAAATCTGTCATGCATATTCACGTTGTGTGCAAAGTGTGAACGGGAGGTGAGAGTACTATTAAGATGAGAGTTATAAAATCTAATTTTGGCGTCACGTAATTTATGGACCTTTCTCGGAAAATTTGTATTACTAATTTTTTTTTTTTTTTTTTTTTTTAGACATAGTATTTGTAGTGATCAAGATCTGGGAGATTTAACTCCAAGTAATAACTCACCAAGTTTTGCCCTTCTTATGGCACCTTATGTCACAGTTCCTGGGGACGAGTTAGACGATACGTGGCAAAGTCATATTACTGCTGTTATGAATGATACGTCTGCATACGGGGCAGCTAAGACTTACCGAATTTTTGCACGTCTTTTTAGAGTATAAAGAAAATTAGTTTCGTTCAAAAAGATTGCTGTTATTAACTAATTTGTTTTATAGGAAATTCGGAGAAAATTTATTAGTTTAACTCAGGATTGTTGTCACTATTTGGGAATGTCCGAAACACTTAGAGCAGTGACACCGCAGTTTTCTGCTATGTTAGAAACATTGAATAACCAAGTGGATTGTCCATTTGTGTTTGTTGATGGAGAGACTTTACAGAATCTACGTTTGTTAGATAAACACAAATTTTGCATATTGGAGTTGCAAGAACATTTAGAAACTTATTATGATAAGCGAGATCATACAACGGAAGTAAGTTTTATTAATTAAGGCGTAATTGTATATCTACTATTAATAAAAATAACTGATATCCTTAATGAAGTCACTGCATACCGTGTCTGAGATACATTTTATGTTTTTTTTATTTTAGTGTTTGGATGGAATTAAATCAGCTGTGAAATTACAAGAATATGCTAACGATGATCAACTAGTGGACATGTGTAGGAGTTTATACAAACTTCACTTTCAGTTACTTTTGTTATTTGAAAGTTATTGCAAACTTATTGATTTATTGGCGAATAATATTAAACATGCGCAAGTACGTATAAATATTTGATGGAAAGTAACAGTTAATGAGAAATTAATTTTTTAGGTTAATGACTTAAGTTGCGAAGTAACTGCTGTTCGTCGGGAACTCGTTCACAGTATCTCAGAAAACGAAAGATCTAGAGACGTAACATACCAGCAACCAGAACCAGCGGCTAATTTAACAGAAGCTGAATATGCTCTACGGGAGTTAATCATGTCGAAGCAATGGAATTTGGCAATTCAGTGTTTAAGGGTTAATAGGTAAGATTGTGATTTGATTACGAAGGTCTGTAGGCTAGGAAGAGCTTATTGTGTGGTGTACAACTTATATTTAAGCTTGGAGGGGCTGGAATATGAAGAGCACATTATATTAGTCAAAAGAAAATTGTCGAATCATTTAATCTACCCACTCTAGCTTCCTAAATGAATTAATAGTGGCTGCTGAGCGCACAATAAAATTTTTCAATTTTCGCTTGCTTTGAGTTAGAGGAATAAATATTGCCACCCTGATAAAAGCCTCGTTTATGTAACTCACAGCCTCAAAAATGTGCTGATATATGGATTATTACTGCTACTTTTTAAACTTAAAAAAGCAGTTGGTGTTTATTTTTTTTTGAACTGACTGGCGGTATATCTTGCGATTACATTTTGCTCCTACATTACAGAATTCATTGGTCCACTGATCTCAACGGAAATAATGAAGATGAAGAAATAGATTTCATATTGACTATTTATTGTCGGCATATGACTGATAGAATGACAGGTATAACTGAAATTCTTACTAGTTTCAATTGGTATATCTTTCCCTTTAAAAAACGATTAATAATAATAGAGTATTTGTTACGATAACTTTTTCGCTGTTGGTTGTCCTTGCAATGTAATGCAATGCTAAAGAGTAAGAACATCATTAACACATAATTTGTTGCATTAATGTGTTGTAGGTATGCCTTAGAAAATTTATTCAGCAATAATTGTGCATTATAGTGTTAGAATAATTTTTAACCGATATTATAAGTTATCTACGTATATCTTGTTTCGCTTTCTTTTGCTTTTCGAACCCTTTAAAATGACTTATGTTAATTTTTTTTTCTTTTGAAGGAATGATTGTTATTACTAAACCCGAACATGGTAGAAGTGAGCTGTGTAGTCGATTAATGGATGTGAATATTCAGTTATCAGCGTGGGTTCATCAAATGGAACGGCTGACAAAATCTGATCATGAACGATTGGATTGCAGTATTCGAAAGACTGAATGTTGATGCAAGTTTTACTGTTGCCCATCTCGGAGGGATTTTTTTGTTTCCACTTAAGATTAATGTCTGACGTGATAGAATAATGAAGATTTTTTTAATTTACATTTGTAGAAATTTTACAGACTTATGAAATAAAATAAAATTAATATTTGATATATCGAACGACAGCTGTTCTTAGCTTGATTCTTAAACATACTACCTTGCGCGTTTTGAGATTAGAACAATAGTTCTTTAATTAATAATTAATCTCTGTTTAAAACTGATTCAATTTTTTTGTATTGTTGTTTAAGTTGGTTTTCTTCTTCAATCAGAGAATCGATAATACTTTGAAAACGTTGCTGCAAAGGAACAATATTAATACACACGTATAAGTTGATTTGTGTGCAAAAAGAACCTTTAAAGCCTGATTTTCAATACTGCAAATTTCTAATTCCTGAGCTTGCCGTCGCGCTTGCACATCTAACAACTGTTGTTGGATTTGCTCTCTTTTTTCAATTAACACTGTAAATAAATTCAAAATTATTATAACAGTAACAGGCCATGAACATTCCTTTCTTACCGTCTTGAGCTTCAGCTGCCAGTGGCTGCTTGACCAAGCCAGCGTCTTTTAACGCTGTTATTATGTGATCTTGATTTGACGAAGATGGAAATTCTTCCTTTACTCTTTCATTTCGTTGCAGAATTTGTCTCATAAATTGCCGTTTTGATTCCTAAGGGAAAAAAACCAATGAGCATTAAATCTCTATACCATTTTCCTATGTTTTTACTGGTAATGCAGTTCCTGTAGACAATCGGCTCGATTCGTCATCACCAGAATCCATAATATTGACATCGTGCTCTTCCTCTGAACTGCTGAGTTCTTCACCAAATATATCATGCTCAGCTGTATAAAATAATCGGTTTGTTACATTCATACAATTTTAGATTAAAGAAATTTCTGTCTGCAGACAATTTCTAAACGAAAATTTGAATAAATGATTAGAAAATTACCGACGTCTAGACTTTGAGAATTTGACAGAAGGAAACCACTAGCCGTAGGACTAGCTGCACTACTAGCTTGACTTTCACCAGTCAATAATTTTTTATTTGCGTCATCTTCATCAGTTATGACGTCCCAACGAACACTCACGGCTTCGTTATCAACACGGAATAAACGTTTTACTTCCTTTTCTATTTCAGGCGCGTCCACATACTATTTACAAGCACACGAAATTAGTCTTAAAATTTACAAAGTATTATCTCGTACCTTTTTCTTTAAGGTTTTACGAAATCTTCGTTTTCTAACATTTTTAAGTGGAGGTGTCACTAGATCGTAGTAAAATTAAAATGTAAAATTATTTTTTTTTTAAATTTATAACTCACCTCCATGTGGATATAAAAATTTCTTTTCTGTTTTCCCTTCGTCTTTCTTTTTTGGAGAGTCTTCCTCCTCAGTTGTTTGACTGTCATCTTCTTCCTTGCATACTAATATCTTACGGGTTAGAATTGTTTATAAGTGAACCGTTTTTTTAACATCATTAATTCATATAAATTACCTGCGAAACATCCGCAGTTTTATAAAACGTTTTTTTGTCGATAGTTTTCAGGGACTCACAAACGCAGGGCAAATCAAGTTGCTGAAATGTATATTCAATTTAATTTCTATTTTTTTAATGCAATTTTAAAATTTATTACTTTGGCAGAAAACACCCAATTGTCAAATCGGACTATTCCATGCCTCATATCATTTTCTAATTGTATGGTGAGTCGATCTTTGATGTTCATAACTCCTGATCTTAAACTTTTTCGTAGTTCTTGACCAGCTTCCTGAAAAAAATCGAATTAAATTATTAATTGTTTGATAGCTTAAATATATATATTTAAATAATATACATGTGGTAATCTAAGTATAAACTGGCTTTCCAATTCGACTGGTAAATCATCTTTCAATTTACTTAAAGCGATTATGTCTTTATCTTTGGATATTGACATCGTTAAGAAATAAATGCAGAGACGAACGGTGGAGGCTTGCGATGGGATGAGAAGCGAGATAAAGATAATGGTTGAAGCGTTGTTGTCAAAAAACATATAAAAAAAAAATCATTATTCAAAGGTTTTATTTTATTGTACTGTTAACAATAAGTAATTGGTCATATTTGTATTAACTGTGATATTTTAATTGTGTAGTACCAAGTTGTACCACTCCGGTCAATTAGCGCTGCTCTCCCTGCTTTAGGCTCTAGTTCGAACTAGCATTCGGCATGGTAATATGATAAAATTATACCGATGGGGATACAAACACAGATTAATTGTCTTTTACTTATACAAAATAACATAGGCTAAATATCTTATACAAGTCATCGTAGTTGGAACGCAAGTGGTAGCCCGAGCCTTTACTCGAGCCCTTCGCCAGGAGTTCATCAGTAAGAAAATTATGCAATGGCATTTGATTTTTACTTTATTTCCACTTCGAAAAAATTACAGATAGTCAGCACGCATCAAGGCAGGCTGGCGGAGGTCAAGGAGGAGCCCAAAGGGCGGCATCGAATGCTCGATTAGGGATGACAATTCAAGTATGAAAAGTAATGGAACGATTACGTAATAAAAATAACTAAAATTTTTATGTTCTTGTAGGAAGCACGCCAGATTCTGAATGTTAATGAAGATAATGAAAATTTAGAGGAAATTACAAAGAAATACGAACATCTTTTTGCAACCAATGATAAATCTAAAGGTGGATCATTTTATTTACAGTCAAAGGTAAATAATCAAACTCATGTTATAGTATTGAGTTGAAGTTAATATTTAGATTAAACCAAAGTTTAACAATTCATACGGTGCTTTGGTTAGGATATTTCACTCTTTCTTCTGAAATTCTTAGTAAATTTTAAACACTTCTACGTTTTGTTTATAGCTACTGAATATGATTCATTGAAAAGTTAATATTTTTTTTGAATGAATGGAATTGAAATTTAATTCTTCTTTATTACAAGATTTCATAGGGATTTTATAAAGAAAAATCCAATAGTTGTAATTTCTACTTTAGATAACATCCCTCGTACAGATGGCTACAACCCGGAGAGAAAACATTCTAGCACATACTAACCAGAATTGTAACTGGCGAAGTTATTCAACATATTCCACTTTTGAAAATGCATATTGCAAAGAAAACCGTGAACGTTTTGTAAAAGATGTTCCCACTCTGAATCCAAAAATTCCTATCCCCGAATATCTGTTCAAACGTGCTGCAGTTTTAATTCCCTTATGTCGACATAACAATGAAAACTCCATTTTATTTACTTTGCGATCAGAAGATTTGGGAAGCCATGCGGGACAAGTTTCCTTCCCTGGTGGCATGGAAGAAGAGACGGACAAATCACTTGTAGCTACTGCTATAAGAGAAACTGAAGAAGAATTAGGCATTCAACTGAAAAACAAAGTTGATTTATGGACAACTCTACCGACAGTGTTGAGCATTAGAAAAATAGCTGTTCGTCCTGTTGTTGGCCATTTAGGAGATGTTGATTTGACTAAACTTAAACCGAGTGCTGAAGTTGAAGATGTGTTTATTCAAAGTTTGAAAAGTTTATGTGACAAAGAAATTTTTTCACATAAATATTTTTTGGACCGGTATCCCATCCCTGCCTACAAAGTCAAACATGAAATTTGGGGTTTGACGGCTATTATTTTACATAGATTTCTAGGTGTTTTGTTACCCGGGTTGTATGCTCATCAATTGCCACCTACGAAACCATTATTCTGTAAAGGAACTAAATGAGTATGGTTTTTTCATAGGTTGTTCGTGCTAAAGAAAGAATTGATCAAGAATTACAGGATAAAGCGAATCTTAAACAAAAGAAGTCAGAACTTGGTTGAATTAGAGAATCAGTGTAGAATTTTAAATTGTAATTTGTTATTGATAAGATAAAATTTGGAGTGTGATATTTTGGTCTAAGAGTGTTCAATGTATTACATCTCTCTACCAAGTCTCGCCGGGTATGAATTAGAGTAATCCATAAGATCATACAGTTGCATTAACCTTATTTAAAATGCTTCTTGTTATTTTCTGGCTGTAAAAATGCCCACTTGCTAAATTTAAGAAATTAGGTATACTGGAAGTGTTAGATATACTTTGTCCACTAACAGTAATAATATTTTTTTTCATTTTATTTCATCACAAAAAATCAAAAAAATATTTCTTGTTTCCTTGTCATAAAAGGTGCGGGGATTTACTACATGTATTGTGTATTACTGCATGTAATTTCATAAATTCTTTAGTTTGCCCTTCCCCCACTAGCCGACACCACTGTTGACAAGTCCTGGTTTCTGATTGGGCGCTTACAAGTCGATGGCTTGCCTTGCTTCACTTCCGGGTAGGTTTCCGATCCGTCTTGGACGAATGTGTAGGCGCCATTGTCCCTTCGTTCTGAACAATCATGGTTCTAATTATTATTATTTAATTTCATGAATGTTGTTGTTGGCGGAACTATTTCTGGTGTTTCGAGATCCAGCTACGCTTTTCACTACTTTAATCGGTTTTGGCAATGAAAAGCATCAGTCACAATTTATTTTAATATTAGCGGCTTAAGCCTCGCTCTCTTATCGGCTATCCGCCATTGCGCCATCGTTTGATACTTTTCTCTTATTATTTAATGAATGTAGTTGTTCGAATTTGGCGATAAACTGGTTAAACCTTATTCGTATTCGTTGTGTCTCCCAGAACAAATCGAAGGACAACCTTAAATTAACGAAACGAACGAACCAAGCATCATCGGCGAGCGCAAATGAAGGACGAGAAAGAACAAAGGATCAGCTTTATTACTCGCATAATCATTCCGCGTCGTTTTCCTCATTTACTAGAAATTTTATTTAATTTATCGACAAATGAAAAAATTATAATGTGGGCTGA
>JAQGAS010000716.1:0-36123 GCA_034686365.1 Pachymerium ferrugineum | reverse complement strand
GATGAATTGAGGCTGCTCACTTTGCATTCGTTCATTGAATTACTGTCCAGTCTGTTGTGCAAGTTTGTACTCAGGCGATGTCTTTGACGAGTGTGTGCAGACGTTTGTTGCGATGTCATCAAATTTCGGGAATTGAATCGACCAGGAATCTATATGGAATAGTTTACTAATAAATCTGAATTAAATAACAAATGTTACTGTTCCACTTGGTCATCGTGTCGTTATCTGTGTTTTTTAGAAGTTGTTGAATTGTTCGGAGACACAAAGTTTTCGTCGTTTGCTAAAAAGAATGAATTATATTAGCGATATATTTCATTTTCCACACAAGCAATTAAATATTACACCGAGGATATATAAAAATTGGCTGCCACACACAGAAACGCAGCTTAAAGGTCTTGAGATTCAGATATACGTAAAGCTGTCTTTTATCATCAAATTAAATTTCTCTTTTTAAAAATGCACCTTAAAATTTGATAGCCTTGCACCTTTTATCTTCACTCCGTTGATTCATTATGCAAAAATAATAGAAAAAAATGGTACAAAAAAGTTGAATGAATTGGAGACCCCCCACCCCCCAAATTATTTCTTGGATTTGGAATGAATTCTTGCAGACAGCATTTTAAAAAAATCAAGCGTTCCTGAGAATTGCAAAATTAATTAGTTAAAGTACAATTACCGACATTTTGAAAAAATTAGAATCCGACATTTTCTCGAAATGTCCGAATGTATTTACACACAAGTTTTATAAAGAGTACTAAGGGAACTAATTTTGTATGTTTAAATTTTATCTATGCAAAATAATTAGTTTGTGCTTATTATTTACAGAAGTTGGCATTTATAAAGTCGTGTAAACCAGCACAATTCACAGCTTGCGAATTTTTTGAGTTAAAGCGTTCCCTTTTTATCACCGTATGTCTAATAGGGCGATGTCGCTTCGGCTAAAATATGCATTTCATGAGGATCCTATATTAATTTTTATTTTGTTGTACAGTTATTTGGTGTGATCATTACGTACGTGATTGTGTTGGAGCAATTTCAAGTTGATGTGGAGACAATTTCCTCATATCAAACAACTAATATCAACGCCAACGCCACTTGAGTAATCGATAATGCCACATTTTAAGAATAACTGTCTTATTTTTTTCATTTTATTTTTGTAAAAAATCTAAGTCATCACAAACTCTCATTTGGCTATCAGCCAATTTAACATTAATAACTCTTTTCAATTTAAATTTCTCTGAATCATAACTTAATCCAAAGTCCGCCTTTATCATGTGTATCAATCAATCAATACTAATTAATTTCAACAACCAGCAGAATTTGAAAAAAAAAATAAAAATCTATATCACTAATGACAACTACGCAGACACCTTCTAAAATATTAATACTTCGTGCTAACGTCTCATTAATCGTAATGTAAAACAAACCGCCTTTCTTATGTAACTTTCCAACTTAAAATCTTAGTAATACTCCGCAGACAAAATATTTAGATTAGTTGATGTTTCTACAACGTCAACAACAAAAAATATGAAGACATTTGGGTACAATTTCCCTAAAACTTACCCAGGAAAATATAAATTCCGTTTGAAGTTGCAAGTGCAAGATGCAGTGGGAAAGAAATTTAAAGTGGACGACACCAATTATGCTTTCCTTAGCATCGTCCGAAAGATCTTGGACCGTTCGGTCGGTTGGGTCGTAAGTCTTTTTTGGCTTATTATCTTGTTATTCAGTAACATTTTATGCGTATTGTTACTGCGCAGTCGATTTGTTTATTACCTCTCGGATCCGTCGTTTGTCAACATTCAGACGACACAAGATAATTCCATTCATCTGCCTCAATTTTTAGCTTGTTCCACAGTAAGTCCCCCGCTAACAAATTATGCTAAAATAGTTGATCAGACTGACCATACGGACGCATTGTCCATCAATTGCATGGAACCACTTTACAAATACTCGATCGATACCAATATGACAGCTACTCAATTTTGGAACTTGTTTAAAACAGAGCAAGTGATTGACAGCATTTACTTTATGAAGGTAAGTTTCGATCATTGTGCGATTAAGAACCCCTGACAATTGTTGCAATAGAATCCAACAGAAAATCTGAAATCACAAACGATAGAAGAAACGGGAATTTGGGGAAAATGCATTCTACTAACCCTGAGTAAATATTATACATTTTCACA
Source organism: Pachymerium ferrugineum (assembly GCA_034686365.1). NCBI lineage: Eukaryota > Metazoa > Arthropoda > Chilopoda > Geophilomorpha > Geophilidae > Pachymerium > Pachymerium ferrugineum. The sequence continues at coordinate 33,937 of JAQGAS010000716.1, read as the reverse complement.
GTTAACTAATATAACTCGATATAATTGAACAGAGGACAAGGTAAAACTGTTTGATGAGAAAATGCAACTGATCGTGAAATTCAATAAAGAAAATTTGGGAGAACGATGTCAAAATCCTGTAGTTAAGGTAAACTCAAGTAGAATGAAAAAATTAAAATAAATAATTATAATATTATTGACGTTTTCATTTAAAGTTTCTGGTTATTCCCACATACGCAACAATGTCAGATCAGGCTGGTGACATAATTGTGGTTTCCACATACAGAGTGTTGTCCTTGATCACTCTTGAAACAGTTTGTTCATTGGTTTTTATGTTATAAACATTGTAACTAAATTGAGATATCTCGTTTGTAGTACGAATTTATGAACAAAAAGAAGAGGCCATGCGTCAGTAATGAGGAAAATGAAAAATGTAAAAAAGAATGTGTTAATAAAAATATGGAAAGACAAAATTTCACTTGCAGGTAACAGGAAAGAAATTGTAATATTTTCAATATGTGTATATAAATTTCGCTCTAGATTACCGTTCTTTGACAAACGATTCAACCATCTACCAGAATGTTACAGCACCTTCAATATTGCATTAATGACATCATTTGACATGTATTCCAAGTCATTTCTTCTCGATCCAAACGCAGTTCCTTGTACATGCCTACCAGCTTGTAAGAAAGAAATTATATCAAACCGATTTATAATTGAAGAATTCGAAGGGGCAACATTAAGAGTCAAAGTACTTGATACCGTCAGATCAGCTCGAGAAGTTCCCGCATACGATTTCATCGCTTTCCTTTGCGATATTGGAGGAAACATTGGATTGTGTCTGGGCATTTCGTGTCTCATGATTGTTGAAATGATTATCATTTTTGTCAAGACAATTATAAGTCGCACGAAAAAAAAGAATAAACGTATTTCACCCCTTCAAATCAAGATAAACAAATGTGTGGACAAATATTCCGCAAACGAAGAAGATGATTTGGCTGAAAGTTTTGAACTTTCTGGTTTGCAATATATAATAGGGAAACAAGCATCATCCGTAAAAACATTCTGGATTTCGTTAACACTCGTTTTCACAATGATATGCTGCTTTCAAATTTATGACCGAATCACTTACTACTTTTCCTACCCCAAGACAGTTTCAGTTACAATGGAAAATCTCGAGTACATCGACTTGCCAACTATGATCGTCTGCAAAGAATCAACCAAAGTGATGGCTAAAAAGAGACCATTTATTAAAAAAGATAATTTCCTAGGTTGCCCATCAGATTATGACCTTCTCAACATGATCAATGAAAAGAATAAAGTTGAAGACATCTGGGCATGGTCAAGCAAACCTGAACCTTTTGACTTCATTAAACCTGATGTATGAACTTTGAGAAAACGTTTTGGCAAATATTTTTATGTTACCTTAAAGAGGCAGGCACCCCTCAGACCAGTTGAATTTTTCGAAAACAGTATATAAAAAGTTTGTAGCCAAATGCCAGTTGCATTGACAGTTGCAATCTTTTAGAAAAGCAAACTTCTCAAAGGGGTCGAATGTCCCTTTAATGAAAACATGTAAAAATGTCGAACATGAGTGTTTTATTTATAAATATTTCTTTCTAGGAAACATCGAGGTCTCGCCCTCTTGCAGTGAATATTTCATTGTACCCAACTATTTATGGCGTTTGCAAAAAAGTAGTCGCTCGTAAGAAAGAAATGAATTCATATTATAAACAATTTGTTGTAATGTTTTGTTCTATAGCGACTGAAAAGTACACCCCAAAGTACTATGGATATGCTATAAACACAATTAAAGGCGGTGAAGCTTGCCCCCATAAATTCATAGTGAGCAAATCTCAATAATATTAAGAAAGATTTAATCGAAACTAATTTTTTTTTTAGTTCTTTCCCATTGCTCCAGGTGAAGACTTTGACTTAAAAACAAACATTATAGTAGAAACAAATTATTGGATTAGTATTGCATTTACAATGCAAAAAGTAAAAAAAAAAAAAAAATTTTCTTGTTTCAACATTACAAATAATCTGACTTATATTAGACAATGCGACTTAATACCCCTTCGTCTAAATGCATGGACAACACCACTGAATACAACATATGTAAACGAAAATGCATTGAAAACAAATTGAATAAACAAATTTCTAAATGCACGTATGTATTTAATAAAAGTTACTCATTAGAAATAATTAATTTATATATAATCTTTCTTCAGATTACCCTACATTCATCTAAACGATACGTCATTGGAAATGTGTGGAACCAAAGAAGCAGCAATAGAAACAAAAAAGAAATATCTCAAAGTTTTGTTGAAAACTGATGCAAAAGAAGAATGTGAATGTATCATACCTTGTACCGATGTAATTTATTATAATGAAGTCATAGTCCTTTTTGATTATGACGGACCGATTAATTTGTACCGTATAAGCGTGTTTCACAATTTGCAAGAAGTCATTAAGGAGGAATTGAATTTCCCTTTTGTTAAACTTTTGTGTGATGTAGGGTCAAATATGGGAGTTGTTTTGGGGATGTCTGTCATGTCTGTACTTCATGATATTTTACAAATTAAGAACCTTAAACGATAGTTGGCATAATTTAATCAATTAAACCTAATCGTATTTAAATGTACACATTTTACATGTAATCGACACAATTCTGTTCTTGCAATAAAAATTTTGTCACTGCTAACACAGAAATAAAAGAGAAATGAGGCTTAACGGCGCCAGCGGGTGTCAGGGCCATACGCGACGTGTCAAGCACCGAGTAAATTCAGTCAGACGAGAACACCACAACTACAACATAACTAAAATTAAAACTAATAACTAAAAGCTTCCATTTTACTTTCCCAAGAAGGACAAGAGACCTACAAGAGGAACCCAAGGTGGAATATGCAGGAGAAGGAAGTCGGACATGCTTTACGTGCACCAAAAGCCTCAATACATTTTCTCATAAGGTGTCTTATAGATTGACTCTAAATAAACCTTTCTTGCATTACAAGTTTGCAAATACTCGTCAAAGACCTACTAGCATCCCCGATGATATTTTGTATCAACATAAACAGAAAAGTGAAGAAATTGACAACCTGCAGGTGATAGATATTACAATAGAAATAAAACTAAAAATTAAAATCTTAAATTAACTAGGTATAAATTTTAACCATCCCATTATGTAATCACACAAACGGTTTCACATCAACTAACAAAATGGCAGCGCTTAGAATATTTCTCGTCCGTAATGTCTATTTCTTCATCTTTCGATTATTAAATGTCGTCAAAAACTCTGCAATGTTACCAACTGCATTTGGCTATCAGCCAGTTTAATATTGTTTTCAATTTAAATCGAGTCTCAAAAGAATTTCACTTAATTCAAAGTCCACCTTTGTCATGTATATCATGTTTGCCCGAAGTGGACTCAATCAAAAATCTATATCACTAAGAACAACTATGCAGATGCCTCCTAAAATATTAATACTTCGTGCTAACATCCCATTAATCAAGATGCAAAACAAACCGCCTTTCTTATGTAACTTGGCAACATAGAATCTTATAATTTTAGCAATGCACCGTAAACAAATTATTCAGATCAGTTGCTGTTTCTGTAACCTCAACAAGAAATAATATGAAGACATTTGGGTACAAATTTCCCAAAATTCATCAAAAAAAATTTCAATTCCGTTTGAAGTTGCAAGTGCAAGATGCAGTGGACAAGAAATTGCGAGTGAATGACTCGAATTATGCTTTCGTTAGCATCATCAGAAAAATCTTGGATCGTTCGGTCGGTTGGATCATAAGTCTTTTTTGGCTTATTATCTTGTTAGTCAGTAACATTTTATGCGTATTGTTACTGCACGATCGATTTGTTTATTACCTCTCAGAACCGTCGTTTGTCAATATTGAAACGACGCAAGATAATTCCATTTATCTGCCTCAATTTTTGGCTTGTACCACAGCAACTCTCCCTCTAGCAAAATATGCTAAAATAGTTGATCAGGGTGATCATATAAACCCAATAATGATTAATTGCTTGGAACCAACATTCAGATACCCTGTCGACTGTAATATGACGGCTACTCAATTTTGGGATTTGTTCAAAACTGAACAAGTAATTGACAGTATTCACTTTATAAAGGTACGTTTTGATCATTTTATTTTCTCTTCGCTTGCACCCTTCCCCAATCCACAAAAATTGAATTTCTACAGTTTGATTGTGTATTGTAACAGAATCCAACAGAAAATCTGAAATCACAAACGACAGAGAAAACTGAAATTTTTGGAAGTTGCGCTCGACTAATACTGAGTAAATATTAATAAAACATTTTTTAATTAATGAAAAATGATATGATTCAACAGAGGAGAAGGTAAAACTATTTGATGAAAAAATGCAACTGATTGTCAAGTTCAATAAAGAAAAGCTGGGAGAACGATGTAAAACTCCTGTAGTTAAGGTAAGCGCATGAGAAATGCAAGAAAAACTCAACTACTTCAAGTTTTTATTTTAAGTTAATGGTTTCACCCCGATATGCAATCCTGCCAGAAATAACTAACGATATTGTTTTAGTTCCCACGTATAGAGTGTTGTCGTTAGCCACTATTGAAACAGTTTGTTCATTGGTTTTTACGTCATAAACATTGTAACCAAATTGAGATTTCTCGCTTGCAGTACGAATTTATGAACAAAAAAAAGAGACCATGCGTGAGTAATGAGGAAAATGAAAAATGCGAAAAGGAATGTGTTAATAAAAATATGGAAAGACAAAATTTCACTTGCAGGTGACAGAAAAGTTTGAAATATTTTTCAATATGTATTTATTTTGGTCTAGATTACCGTTCTTTGACAAACGATTCAACCATCTACCAGAATGTTACAGCACCTTCAATCTTGCTGTAATGTCGGCATCTGATATGTACACCAGATCATTTCTTCTCGATCCAAATGCAGTTCCTTGTAGATGCCTACCAGCTTGCAAGAAAGAAATCATATCAAACCGTTTTGTAATTGAAGAACTGGAAGGGGCAACATTAAAAATCAAAGTACTCGATGCAATCAGAACCGTTCAAGAAGTTCCCGCATACGATTTCATATCTCTTCTTTGCGATATTGGAGGAAACATTGGACTTTGTCTGGGTATTTCCTGTCTCATGATTGTTGAAATGATTATCGTTTTGTTCAAGGCAATTGTAAGTCGCACGAAAAAAAAGAGTAAACGTCTTTCACCCCTACAAATGAAGATAAACAAATGTGTGGAGAAATATACCGCAAATGAAGAGGATGGTGATGATTTGGCTGACAGTTTTGAACTTTCGGGTTTGCATTATATAATAGGGAAACAAACGAAAAGTGTAAAAGCATTCTGGTTTTCACTAACACTCATTTTCACAATGATTTGCTGTTTTCAAATTTATGACCGAATCACTTACTACTTTTCCTACCCCAAATCAGTTTCAGTTACAATGGAAACTCTTGAGTATATTGAACTACCAATTATGATCGTCTGCAAAGAATCAACCCAAATTATGATCAAAAAGAGACCATTCATAAAAAAGGATAATTTCAAAGGTTGTCCATCAGAATATGATCTTCTCAACATGATCACTGAAAAGAATAAAGTTGAAGTCATCTGGAAACGATCTGGCTACCCGGAACCATTTCTATACATTAAACGTGATGTATGAATTTTGAGAAAAAATTGAAATAGATTGGCAATCCCTGTGACAAGTTGATAAAAAACATTTTTTAAAAATTCAGACCCTCAGATCTCTAAATTTCATGACCAAATATGAACATCTTTAGAGTTGTGAGAGTGCAATTGTATACCTCCCCCGAGTACACTTTAAGGTATTGGGGATGCTTATGGTCACACAGTTAAAGTGTTGTTCATTATAGGTGTTTAAATTCTCATGGTGTACCTTCCAAGGGTCGCCAATCAAATTGTCGGCTTTTTACATTTGCGACACTTCTGTTCACACCCATTGGGACCCGCAAATTATATGTTTTTTTTGGCACTATAGGAAGGTACAATTGCAAGCACTCGGCGTTAAGCGTAATTCTTTTTCTTATACACACCTAGGAAGGTGTAATCGACCCATTCATATTGTGCAATAGCTATGCACGAGTTGAAGGTGTACATAAATTTATTTTTTGTTCATCTTTTGTACATGTCGAACTTCACACTGTGGGAACATGGTGTCGGCACATTTCAACACTTTCCACCACTAAAAGCGAAATCATTATGAATCATTTACTTGGCCGATTGACAGAGATCAAGAATAAAACAGGCAGCCAAGTCACAAAATAGCAATGCCATCATGCGCATTGCCGATTGGACGAATGACCTGGTGGATAGATGACTGTGTTCATATTCGAATCTCACGATCTCCGTTTTATCAGCCTCGAATTTTAATTGTGGCCCAACCAGGCCCTAAAAATCTTTTATTTAAATCAAACTTATCACAGAGGTTGAGTTTCCCATGAATGAAAACATGTAAAATTGTCCAACTGGGGTGTTATCAGGGGGTACATTTTTTTAAAAAATTCTTCCTAGGATACATCGAGGACTTACCCACTTGCGATAAATATTTCAGAGTACCCAACTATTTTGGGCGGGTGCAAAAAAATAGTCGCTCGTAAGTAATCAACTTCCTACTTCACTAATTTACACTCAATGTTTTTGTAATCTTTATTCTACAGCGATTGAAAAGTACACCCCTAAGTACTACGGATATGCTATACTTACAAATAAAGACAATAAACCTTGCACAAATAAATTCGTAGTAAGCAGATCCCAATAAGGATTAGTATTAAAAAAGATTTAATTGAAACCAATTTATTTTGTAGTTCTTTCCCATTCCTCCGGGTGAAGACTTTGATTTAAAAAAATACATTATAGTGCAAACAGATTATTGGGGTTATATCATATTTTCAATGCAAAAAGTAAAAAAAAAAAACAGTTTTCATGTTTTAACATTCTATATAATTTGAGTTGTATTAGATGGTGCGACTTAATACCCCTTCGTCTAAATGCATGGACAACACTGAACATAATATATGTAAACGAAAATGCATTGAAGACAAATTGAACAAACAAATTACTAACTGCACGTGTGTATTTAATAAAAGTTCCTCGTTACAAATAATCAACGCGTAATATTTTTCAGAATGCCCTACCTAGATCTAAACGACAAGTCATTGGAAATGTGTAAAACCAAAGAAGCAGCAATAGAAACAAAAAAGAAATATCTTAAAGTTTTGTTGAAAACTGACGTAAAAGAAGAATGTGCGTGTATCAAACCTTGTACCGATGTCATTTATCGTAACGAAGTCTCAATCCTTTATGATTATGATGGAATAAGCAATTTGTTCCGTGTAAATGTCTTTCACAATTTGCAAGAAGTCATTACAGAAGAATTGAATTTCCCTTTTGTTAAACTTTTGTGTGACGTAGGATCAAATATGGGGGTTGTTTTGGGAATGTCTGTCATGTCTGCACTTCATGACATTTTACAGATTAAAAACTTTGTACGATAGATGCATTACTCGTACCAACACAATAATCGCATTTAAATGTAGATATTTTAGTTGTAAACGACACAATTCTGTTATTGACTCGCAATAAAAAGTTTGTCATTGCTAACCTTGCAAGAAATATCAATACATTTAATCTTATAACGTATCTTATAGATTGACTCTGCCATTAGAAAGTTTTTTCTGCATCTTCCACTTATCCGAACGAACATCTCACTAACCAACACACACCTACTCATAACAGCAACATCAAGGGATAGGCCTTATAAAAGAATTATCTTTTATTTTAATGCACTAGGTGGCACTTAATCTAAGTTTAAGAAGTCACAACACAATTCAATAAAATGAACTTCTTATCCAAAGTTGCGGTAGCTAACAGATAGAAATTGAAACTCAATGCTCATTTTGCTAGATAATTTTTCTTACAAATTTTTATTTAAAATTGCATTTACCAAACACTTTGTTTGCATATAGTAATTTAATGCACATAAATTGAAAATAATCGAAATTGTGGAAAAAAACAAGACTCATTCGGATATTACTGCTCAACTTTTAGTCTCAACTGAGCTAATTGTAAGTATTAAAAAGGTTTAAATTCTGTGTATTTTCCATTTGAACAATTTTCGTTATTACAATATTGACTACACTTTGTATGGTGTTTGACCAACACCCTCAAAGAGAGTAATTGTTTGTAAACACTCCCATTTTGGCCTAACACCAGAAAGATGTTTATTTTAACGCACATAAAAGGTGTAATTAATTGCTAATACCTTTATCTTTGGTGTTCATTCAATTGCTAACACCTTCTTGTCGGTGTTACACCAAACTGGTTTTCACATAGCACCCCTAAAGAGTGTAATTATTTTTTTCACACACTTTTCTCGACACCACATTTATTTGTGGTTCCTGAAATATCCCTTAATGGGTGTTTCATTGGCAAAAACATAATTTAACACCATTTCCCCACATAAGAGAGTAAGATGGACACACAACTAGTGTTCAAACCAAATTAACTTCCTCCAAGAGGGTGGTGAATAGAATATTATGTTTGATAAAGGGCTTAACCCAGATCTGTTTCAGCTATAAAATATCAAACAATCAGAAAGTGGAGTTTTATAACCAACCCAAATGATCTTGTTTAAAATATAACCAAAAAATGATCAATTTTTTGAAGGACCTGCTTTGATAATGTGATTAGTTTGTTGTTTAATTAAATCACACGTTTTGTGATGACACTTCTACAATTTAATAAAAATATTCTAAACAAAAAAACTTGTCAACTAAAGTGAAACTCAAGTAAATTGGCCCAAAAAACAGTTTTCAGAAACTGAACTAACTAACTCTCAAACAGTTCCATATATAAATTTTTCTATCGCTAAACACATGTTGAAAAAACTTGTTATTTCAAAACTCAAATTGGGAACAAACATTGAATTTGAAATGTCCACCCAGTTGGTGAACTCTTCTATTTGAACAACTTTTATAATGTCAATCAAGGAGCTTCACATGTTTGACAAGTTTTATTCAATTATCAAGAACTGTATTTTTAGTTACATATTCCCAGCTAAATCAATTGTAAAGCAATTCAGTGGTAATGAAAACTAAAAATTTTAATATTTCTATAAAAAAGTTGATGTATAATTATTACTTTTATTTCAAATAGCAATAACATTAAAAGCTTTTTTTCTGGCTAGCAAGATCAATAAATCGTTTCAACATTTAATTTCATTATAAAATTTAATTCCACCGATGCAACATTTAATTTTTCAAAGTGCTCATTTCATTGAATAGTTTTCCATTTCATTTCTTATAATGTACAGTTTGTCAATATGAGTTTGCTGAGAAAAGGAGGCAACGCTAAAATGAGGCATCGTTTTAGCAAATATATTCGAACGTTTGGTAGAAAACTCAATTTGCCAGTTGAATACCAAGATTTGATCGACTCTCAACAACCACTGACATTGAAAATAATTTGGTTCTTTACAATTTGTGTGTGTTTAATCTGCTGTTCTTATCAGATACAAAATAGAATATTCTATTATTTCTCAAATCCCGTATCAGTTGACGTTTACTTGCGACCCTTTTTCGTAGACAAATGGCCAATTGTCAAGATATGTTCGCCGGATAATGAATACGTTTTGCAACTCGTTAAAAAAAACCTCGACATCACCGGTCTTATGCTACCCTTGTTGACATTATTGAAACTCAATTCCATTGATTACAACAAATTGTGGACTTACGATTTGAAATCGACTATTTGGAGCAAAAATCAACATCTCAAAGTAAGTTTTCTTAAGTTTGACTTAGAAAAAGTTTTTTTTTTCTTCTTATTCTTACTGAAATAGAACGTAAATTTGACGTACGAAAAATCAATTTTTGGATTCTGCACATCTTTTCAATATATTCGTAAGTTTTCAAAACAGCAAAATTATTGTTACTACCATTAGAAAAAAATGATACATTCTAGCACTTAGTCAACCACTTATTAATAAACACGGTGAACTAGGCACAATAAATCTTGGAAAAAAATTATCCAGTTATAATGTTTGGGTATGTTTTAAAGAAATTTGTTTCGCTTAGTAAACGACCCTTATTGTCTTTACTAGATTTTAGTCACTGTTAATATCGATAACGAATACGTTATGCAAACGCCGATCGGTATTATTCACTCGCGTATTGTTTCAAGAATGGTAATACTCGATCATTGTGTGTAAATGATTATTGATTTTAAGTATTATATCTTTAGTACAATTTTGCCAATATTCGTCAAAGGCCGTGTGTTTCAGGTGACAATTTGCGAAATTGTTACAATGCTTGCATTATTCGAAAACTTGCAACAAATATTACATGCAGGTCGAAAACCTAAAAGGACACTCAACCCCTGAGACAAGTTGGGTTTATATAAACTAATAATTACGTATGCAATACTTAAATTTTAAACGGTTATTTAGTTTAAATTGATATCATTCTATCACGTGATCTAAATAAACCAATGGGATCAATTTTGGTGGACTGTGGGCCACCAATAAAAATTCCAGTTATTGAAATACGTGGAAGTGGAATTGGAGAATAAAACAGCCAAATGACCGATTGAGCTCAACCAAGCCCAATACTTGTCAACTGGTTTCTCCATGACGTCATCTCCAATTAATGGTCGGTCATAGATATATACTAAGACTAACTAAGTCTAGTTAGTCTTATTACATATATATGTGGTCGGTTGTGAACTGCGTTCACGCTCAAACAAATATCCCACGTTAGAGGCCCCCAATGCCAGTTAATGACTGTGAGAGTGTTGGCTTTGACTGTTCCATACTTTGATTCACTCCCTGTGTGAATAGGCGATTTTCATGAGTAAATAGTTCAAAAAGAATTTCGTTTTTAGTTTTTAATCAAAGAATCATAGCTTGACACTTAAAATCAACTTGTCTCAGGGGTTTAGTGTCTTTTTAAGATCTATTTTAAAACAAAGTAAATTCTTTTCGTTTTTAAGATTGCCCATTTTCGACAAAGCTATTAAACACCCTCCGTGTAATGAAACAAATGCTGCTATCACTTACTTATCAGCAATTAAAATATTGTTGGTTCCAAACGTTTATACGGATTGCAAATGTACAATCCCGTGCAACCAACAGATATTGACATTCACGCCAACATTTCGATTTCATCAATTGGGAACTTTAACTACTTCCATCGATGAGTTTGTTATAACATTAAATGAGCAGCTTGCCTACACCGCAATTAAATTATTTGTCGATATTGGTGGCAATCTTGGCTTATTCATGGGACTATGCATCTTATCTATAATTGATATAATATACCGGATTATAATGCGAATCAGAAGAAAACAGTTAATTTCTGACAAAGAGAGATTTATATTCAAATACTACAATAGACTGACAAAAGAGGTCACTCAAAATGCAACTAAGATGGAAATTTCTAAAGTTAAAAAGATGATCAACTATTCAATAATGTTCATTTGCTTCAGTTTGGTGTGTCTAATTTGGCACAATCGCGTATCTTATTATTTTTTATATCCAGTAAGAAATGTCGTTCAACTTGAACACGCAAAGAATGTTACATTTCCATCGTTAATTTTATGCGGAGATACATTTAAGGTTTTTAAACTAAGACGGCAACTATTACGACAAAAACTAACCAATGAGTCCAATGAATGTAAAGTGAATTTAATTGACTCGTTAAAAAATAACAAGTACAATATAAAAGAAATATGGCAAGCATCAGAGATGGAAACTCTACCACAGTTTGATAAAATGTCTCGAGTGAGTTCAATTTAAACCTAATAGATTCAGTAATTACATGACTTGCACTTAACAGGAGAAATTTAATGTGGAGTATGTCCCATCTGAACTCAAAGTTGCAGCAACGCCATTTGGAAATTGCAATCATTACACATTTGGTAAACATTAGGTGCGGTTCAAAGTTACCTAAGCATTTACAAAAGTCGCAAAAGACAAAATAGGTTTTGAATGCTCTTGTTTATCTATCTACAAGCGACTCCGATAACTTAAAAGTATGGCTTTTACGAATCGACTTAACTCATTTGTGACGCAACGCAAATAGTATCACTTTAAAAGTTGCTTTTGCTATAAGTCAAATAACTTTGAACGCCCCTACACTGTACTGTATTTTTAAAAAAAATGTCTCGCTTATAACAGTGAATTCATTTTAGGTCAAGTGGAATACAAAGGTTATTTCACGCAATACATAACAGCCGTAATTGGCTTTCATAAATGTGAACCTGGTTATAAAGTAGGATTAAAAACACTGCAGATGGTGGGAGGTTCAGATTGGTCAATTGAAATTCTCTTTTGCAGGCTTTCACAGGAGAAATCGATTCTACTCATTATTATAATCTTGTCAGTTTAAACGAAAAACATTTTCTGCCAACCGAAATAGACGATGTTCGACTGACAGTAGTTAATAAATTATAACTTAAGTTCATTTATAACTTAAACTAAAAAAATTTCTCACATAGATTCAGAGAGAAAACACCTTAATTAATCCATGCGTAACGAGTAAGTCTTTTAAGTCATGCGTCGATCACTGTTTACTTACAAAACTGCAACAAGCAGGAGTTTGCGAGTAAAGTTCAAGTCAATGACCGAAGTTACAAGGGACTGTTATGTCGACTCAAGGCGGTTTAAGCGCTAAAAATTAACACGCTAGACAAATCGACTCAGCACAGGTTACATGGACTCGAGAACTGCCGTGTTAGTCACAACAATCGAGTGGTCACTTCCGCCAAAATGCATACTGCAGTGATGCAGGCATTTTGAAGTGAGCGGAAGTTGCGTGACGTACGCATTTTTCACAACCAATCAGCGCTCAGATTCTTAAACCCATTTGTCGTTTAAACAATCTATGTCGACATGAACAGGGTGGTTTAGCTTATGTCGATATAACAATCGTTTTAAGGGGTTACAAGAGACCATTTTCAGGTCGGTTTATGTCGATATAACTAGTCCCTTGTAACTTCGGTCAATAGTGTATGTTACAATTGAATCCTTAATTGTATATTTTAGGTTACCTTTCTTAACCAACGTTACAGTACACTTCAACCCTTGTGATTCTTACAAAACAATCAAACAGGGTCTACAAAGTTTCACAGAAATTGTTAATAGTTTATCACGAAAATGCCATTGTATTCGTCCATGTACGCACAAGCTTTACCATTTATCAGTTTCCCAACCTAATTCAGAGCACAAGGAAGTGTCATTTCTAGGGTTTCTCATGTCGAGCAATATTGTCGAATATATTATAGAGGTTAGGGATTATACAATTATTGATTTGCTATGTGATTTTGGTGGGAGTATCGGATTGAGTCTTGGAATATCTGTGCTACAATTAATACGATCAGGACGATTAATATTTATTCGCACTAATAAAATGATACTCAATTATTTACAACAAAATTCTATATTTTAAATCTTCAAGGCCTTGGGGGGCATTTACTGTTGGCTCATTGGATTGTATATTTAGGGGAGGTCTAGCTGGTTGTGAGGTTTTATTATAGTTTAGCTTCTTCTAGCTTGATTTTGTTTAACCTGTTCTTCTATCATTGCATTACGCTTTTTTTTCTTCTTTATAAGGCCTTTGATTACTTATAATAGGCCAAAATCAATACAACGGTCAAATGTATTTGTGTGTTTATGTTATTCACAATCGATGGTGTTTTTTACATTCAAAAGCAAAAATTATCCGTTCCACCTTTTTTGTGTCCAATAAAAGCTCAAACTAAACAAGAATTGGTTTTTTTTTCCATCTACATATTGATTTAAGAGAGAAAAATAAAATAGATTGAACCGAGACTTTGACAAGATGAAACGCACTGAGAAAATAGTCAGAGACATAACTCGACAATTTTTGCATTTCAATGTTGACACTCCTAAATTAATCCCCGAAATTGAAAACGTATTGGATAAACGTTTGAAAAAATATTACCGAATCATATGGTTGTTCATTATACTCGCGACGCTTTCACTGTGCACTTACCAAAGTTGCACTAGAATAATTTATTACTTGAGTAAGCCTACGCGAATTCACGCCGATTTACACGAAGAAAATGAAGGAGATTTCCCAGCCCTTTTCATTCAGATGCCAAAAACGAGGCAAAGTGAACAATTCGTTAAGGATATATTACTGAAATATTGGAACCTCACTTCAAACCCTAATACTGGTAATGGAAAAATAATTTTTTTTAAATTACGTTTCATTCCATTAAATCCTTTATAGGTTTTTATTCTCATTTCTTATTCGATAACCACACAACTGTTGAGGAAGCATGGAGAACACGAAATGCAACCCGAGATATGGATGATATTACGTTTCTCCAGGTTGAATCAATCACTTCCTTTTCTATATATTTTGACTTTTAATATTTTTATTTTAGGGGAATAAAAATGAGAGAAGCAAACTCGGCATTGAAAATACATTCGTTTCATTAGGAATGTTAACGAAAATTACAAATGGTCACTTTTATTACGACTCCTCAAATTTCAATTTTAATTAATAAATTTCCTTCTAGTTAAACCCTTGTCAAAGGAACCGAGTGCTCGATTACAAATCATCTTTAATGACGAAATCGAAGATTCGATGAGTAATAAATATTTGGTAAAACATTTAAAAATTATAATAAACACAAAGTCTAAAAAATATCTTTTAGATCTTTCTAGGGCCAAAAGATAATAATGACAAATACTTCTTTGCCTACACTTATTACATGGCCACTTACTCCAAAATTAATGAAATTGGATTCACTTTCAGAAAAGTAATTAACTCATAAAATACGTTCTAAAGAGATAAAATTTTTTTTTCTAACAGTACAGATTTAAAAACACAGAAAAGACTCCTTGCTTATCTAACCAACAAAATCAAAAATGCCACGACCAATGTTTTCTCAAAAGAGCTGACCACGAAATTAATGTAACTTGCAGGTAAGTCACTTTATATTCCAATTTTGTTTTATTCTATCAAATTATGTTTCAATATTAGGCTACCTTATTTTCCACAAAGTTCATTACCTAAATGTTTAGCAGACGAAAAGACGAACAATTTGCTGGAACAACTAACACGAATTCGAAGAACAACAAACCCGCATTACGACTGTCATTGCCCAAGAAAATGTCAAAGATTAGTTGTCGATTCTCATCTTTATTTTTGTGATTCGGAAAAGAAAATATTACATTTCTACTTTTTAAGTAACTGGATGACAATTTTAAGCGAATATTACTCTTACGATTTGATTGCACTTCTTTGCGACATTGGTGGTTATTTGGGCTTATACACGGGAATTTCGTGTATCAGTCTCATTCACGCTCTCGTATCCTATATTCAATACCAAACTAAGAAAATTGAATTCAATAACCACAAGAAAAGTCCTTTTGAGAAAAAAATCGTTAGCAAACTTCAATTGATGATAAAAAAAGCCGAGCCAGAATCTTCTTCGAGAAAGATCAAATATGTCAAATTATTTGTATTACTGTCAAGTTGTAGTTTCTGTCTTTTTCAAATGTCAGCTCTTGTAGTGGAATATTTTCAATATTCCGTGTATACGATTATTGAAGTAGTCGAAGACAGGGTGGTGAAAATCCCAAATGTTATCGTCTGTAATGAAGCGGACAAGTTATTGGAAGCTAAACAAGAGTTGAGTAAATCTTTAAATATCAATTGCCCGGAACGTGTCGGTATTGAACAACTCATTGGAATGAATATGTCGGCGTCACAAATTTGGCAAATGGCAGCTGATAAATCAGACTACAACTTTATTCAATTTGTAAGATTTGTCAACTGTGACAAGTAGTGGCAAACTAATATTTATTTTTATTCTAGTCTTTGGGCAAAACATCGGACAATCTCAAAGAATTTCGTACTGGAAACGTTTCTTATTTCGCTACAGTGTTTGGAAATTGCGTACAAGTAGATTCTGATGAAATTGAATATAACCCAGTGACGTCACCCGTCTATCTCACTCACTCTCTTACGGATATAAGTTGCAACGCACAATCTAAAGTACTGCCTACTAACACTTATAACCCCTCTAGTTGAAACACAATTTTTATTCTTTAGATTTTCTTAATGGCTAATGAGAAACGAATTGATTACAACGCTTATTCGCAACACCCACACGACAACTGGTTCAAGATGAAATTCGCCAGACAAACGGTTCACTTCACTTATTTATTAATAAATTCTTTTTTAAAGAGAAAATTTTTCTTTGCACAGATTGAACGACTCAACACACCGACCAATCCGTGCATTCCCTTGGAAAAATTCACACAATGCCAAGACGAGTGTTTAAACGAAACTTTGGCTAAACAGAAATTTACTTGCAAATTGCCGTATATGGATGTATCAGACTTATCAATGTGCAGTACACCAATTACAGCTTTGCAAACAAAATTAACGTATTTAAAAGTATTTGCTAATGACATATCAGTTCATGGATGTAAATGTAACCCGCCTTGCGTTCAAACTATTTACAAACCTCACGTAGAGTTTGATCAAGGGATTCAGTTGTACGTTGCTACTGTATCCAAATATTACTTGGAACACGAAATGCGGGAAATTTTCAAAGAGCAATTGGCGATATCCATCACTAAATTGGTCAGCGATATTGGGGCTGTTCTTGGATTGTTTTTGGGTTTATCTCTCTTATCTTTGCTTAATATTAAATTCTATAAAGGGCTAGCACACAGCGTATAAAAATAATGTACTCTATAGCACTCTGTTAACTGTATTAAATATTACAATAAACGATTTAATCAGCGTACTTATGACATACCCTGAATGTGGTAAACAAAATGTTTAAAAGGGCAGGCAACTATTTCTACGGTGGGTGATGAGAAATTTGCAGAAATCAAGAATAAAAACTCAATTGAAAAATTAGCTACGATGACATTGTCGATTCTGTGACACGCTCTTTGTTTATTCAACCTTCGATTTTCATTGGTAGCCAATCCAGGCTCAAAAATTTATTGGTTTAGATTACGTTTTCGTCTTTAAATCACAAGATTGCAATCTTTTATTTAAACCAAAATTCTCAAATGGTAGTATATTTGGGTGAATGGGTTAGGAATGAATACAAGAAAGTGTAAGAATTGATTTGTCTCAAACTTGACCTACATTTTGCTGCAATGCACAATCAATAATTTTTACTTCAACTTTAATTTCCATTTCCAATAAAAAAAATTTTCACTCCTCCTACAAAGATTGGGTTGGCTACGTATTGATCAAGAAGAATTTATGATCTATTAAGATCTTTTTCAACCGAATGTGCAAACAAAACCAAATTAATTGCCGAAATAGCCATTTCATGCATTACTAAGACTTAGCAATGTTCAGTACACCAACTGCTCATGAACCTTGAGTTTAAATTATTTACTGAATGTCAAATGCACAATACTTTGTCCAGAAACTGTTCTTTGTCAAATCACTTTGTTTGCTTTGTTCCACGCGATATTTTCTTGGCATCCGTTGCTTTTCAAACCAAAATTCAATAAAGCTTATTGAACAAAAAATTGATAAACTTTATAGATTCACTTAATAGCCACTTAGCTTATTAACAGTACCTGAAATGGATAAAAAACTTGTCACTTTGCCAATAATTTAATAGAACAAAAACATCATAAAGTGCTTTTCCATTTACGAATTGCAAATCAATATAGACATTCTGAGAATAAAAGAAATAATCAAGTATTATTACGCTTTGTCGACTCAAAATGTTGTCACGAAAAAGAGATGAGCGCCGGAAGAAATTTCAATTCAAAAAGAGAATCCACTATCAAGTTGTAGATTTGTTGCATTACCAATCAGCAACACCTCAACTGATATCGGAGCTCAAAAACATGATGAAAAAAAGAAAAGCCTTGTCTGTATTATTGATACTAGCTTGCATCTTCAACTTATCAATTTGCTTAAGTCAAATAGCCGAACGAATATCATACTTTCTGCAAGAACCAACACATACAACTATTCAAGTGAGTAATAAAGAGAAATTTCCTCGAGTGTTAGTCAGTCCGATGAGCTCGCAAGAATATTACGACTATATAAATAAAGATCCTGCAGAAGAAAGTTGCAAAAATCCTTTGTGGACTGGGACAAAGACGATCAGTCAAGAGTTCTATAAAGCTTTGGAACTACTGGAAACTAAAAGTTCTATTAGAATAGGTAAAATGTTGCAGGTAAGATCACGTTTTATAATCAAATTTATATATTAGATTAGTTTGAATAATTTTAAGGGAAATAAAGCTACGGATCTCAAAGTGGAATTAGTTGACAATTTTCAACAGCCTATGATTAAACTGAAGACAGGTAAAACTATAATAATGTGGCGATGTCGCTTCGACAGTTCTAATAATGGTGGCGCATCGGTACTGCCAGATGGAACCGGAAATGAATTCTATCCGTTAGTACTGACGCGCCACCATTGTTAGAACTGCCGAAGCGACATCGCCCCATTGTACACACTTTAGTAAGAGAATGCCATTATTTCTAGATGAATACATTTCTTTGTCTGAATCTAACACAAAATTGGCTATTTTGTTTCAAGTTCCTCGTATGTGTTCTTTTATATTGGTAAGTAACAAGAATCATTTCATTAGTGACAATAAAAGTTGACACCGTTTTAGATATCAACTACTATGTTAGAAGAACCATTTTATATCAACGCCTACTTTTTTGAATGGATTCATCCTCATTCTAAAGTTCTAATCGATACCAAAATAAGACACGTACGCAAAAAAACCTATTCTTCCTACTTGTCCAAACTAATTGCAACCAAATTTCAGTACCACCTTAAGAGCAAAAAGAACAAGCCGTGCGCCAATGATCTTCACAATTGCCTGCTCGAATGTTACGAGCGGCGTATCCAACGAATGAAAATTAATTGCAGGTACATTCACTCGAATGAGGCGATGTCGCTTCGGCAGTTCTAATAATGGTGGCGCGTCGGTTCCATCTGGCAGTACCAACGCGCCACCATTATTACAACTGCCGAAGCGACATCGCCCCATTAAAACTTCTTGTTTGAAAACTAACTTGCAAAAACTTCAGCATACCATTTTACGAGGCAAGAACTTTACCTCAATGCGAAAACTCCTACGAACCAATGGACACATATACAGATTTCAAATACTTTACAATAGAAGGAGATTACATCGAAGAATGCAAATGTGTTCATCAATGTGAATCTACCTTAATGTTATCCCTGTATCAACAATTTGATCAATATTACGACGGTTACGGTACAATAGAACTAAAGGTTGATAATCACGTCTTAATCATCACTGAAGAATTTAGTTACAATTTTGTAGCACTTATGTGCGATATTGGGGGAAACATTGGATTTTATTTTGGAATGAGTTGCTTAACACTCGTTGAAATCATTCATTACTGCTGTATTGTTTGCAAAAGGAATGATTCAAAGAGGCTGGGCAAAATAATACGTAGAATTGTAGAGAAAAATCCTAGCAAAGCAGAACCTACTAAAAAACTGTATATTGCGGTTATTGCTGTATTGATATTGGCAGCAGCTTATTATTCCTTCGTTCGAATTCACCAATTTTTTCATTACCCATTTCTTACTTCAATTTCTTTGGTACAGGATGAGTTTATTATACATCCCACTCTAGTCACTTGCAGTGACAGTCCAGTTACTAATCGGTTAAGATTTGAAATGGATTTCAAAATGAATAGAAGTGGCTCAACATTTTTGGATCTAATGGATTATTCACCTCAATATTCTAATAATCCTGAGCTTTTGTGGGATATATCAGCTGATATTGAATCCTATTTAATTACAAAGTCCACTAGCAGAGTAAGGTTTTTTTTTTTTTTTTTTTTTTTTAAATATTAATGCCAAAATTTTTTTTAATTAGGCACCATTTCTCATATCCCAATTTGCTGATAACATAACTAAAATGTCATCACCTGAGGGAATGTGTACTTCATTTTCAAAGAGTAAGTGTGTTTTGAATTATATATTTTAAGTTTAAAAGTTTGTATTCAAATAGAAGCCACTAAGTTCTCACCAATGTCAAACAGATTAGCAGCTTTGAATTTACTATCAAAGACAATCAATGTTCCTAGAAAAAATGTAATTAATTTATCTCTTAAATATTTTAAAGTTTTTACAGTTTTTACTTCTACCTCCCTATCCCTAGGTTTTTATTATACCTCTTGGAAAATTTTTGTCTTATCAGCATTTCTACATGTTGACCTGGAGCAGAGAAACTATTATTGAACTTACAAGATTAACAGTTAAGTTTAATAACCAACGCGTGTTGTTTATGATTAAATTATGTATTCAATATTAGATAATACGAGTAAATACCCCAAACAAACATTGCACGGAACAGGAAAAGGTTAACGAATGTGAAGAAAATTGCTACTACCAGAAAATGCAGAAACAAAAATTTAAATGCAGGTAAATTTTTACCAAAAAAAAAAAAAAAAGGTATACTTTGTAATGTATTTTTTTTTAAAATGCTAAAGATTGCCATTTATGAAATTCGATTACCATTTACCCTATTGCAACAATTCTGATACGGCGAAGGAAGTAGTTGGTACATTTATGCAAACTGATTTACTTTTCAACCCGAAAAAGGATTGTATATGTGGTATACCATGTATTGAGAATTTATATTTTCCACACTTGAGATTAACGAATCATTTTGGGTTCGATACTGTAAGTTTGTCTATTTCTAATGATATTCGTGAAGTGATAGAAGAAACACTAATGTTTACGGTTACGAAGCTTTTGTGTGATATCGGTTCTATACTGGGCACAATTTTAGGGGTTTCTCTCTATTCTATTTTACAGATTTTAAGTCGTAAAATTAAATGAAAAAATTCCATTTGTACGACCAATACCCAGCAAACACACGCCATCAAACAAATGATCAGGTGATTTCACCTTTTAGTAGTTTTATGATGAAGTGTATTTGCTGGTTTTGCAAACTTATTAATTAGACCTAGAAAAATGCACCAACCTTCGGCTGTCCCAG
Source organism: Pachymerium ferrugineum (assembly GCA_034686365.1). Classification (NCBI taxonomy): domain Eukaryota; kingdom Metazoa; phylum Arthropoda; class Chilopoda; order Geophilomorpha; family Geophilidae; genus Pachymerium; species Pachymerium ferrugineum. Next base: position 12,895 of record JAQGAS010000716.1, on the reverse strand, counting down.
TCCCTTTGTGTTGCCTCGTTGTTTTAAAATTAAACCGTTGTACATCACGTAATTGGATATACCTCATTTGATTAGTCCTGTAACCTGTGAGGAAAAGATTCAGTGAATATATTTTGAACAAATTAAATTAAACGCAATGTACTTTACCCCACTATTTAAGACCTCGTTCGGCCATGTTCATGATGCGCGTTGGATCACGGGAAAACAGCAAAACATTCCGCACTGTACCGAAAATGTATCTAAAAATTAGAACGAATATTAAATCATTTTATTATACGTAAGTTCGTAGTTTTTTTTTATAAATTGAAGTCTCTGTTGATAAAAAAGGAAAAAATGTGATTAACGTGTTTTGCGTCGATGGGTGAGCTAAGCTATAACTAACGCGATCGATTTTTAATACATTAGCAATGTTTGCTTCTAAATATTTACTTTCTTCCACTAAAGCCAGTGATATATTATGATTAAAAAAAAAAAAAAATCGACATTCTCACTTAGTCTTTCAACATGAAGAGAAAACTCACATTGGCATGGTCCCGCACCAATTTTAAACCATTCATATCACTGGCACAAATACTCGGACTTTGGCCACTTGGAATATCAAAACTAAAATACTGTAACAACTTTCTCACGTTTCTATTTTTAATTTCCATCCTTTTATTCTCTGTCATTGCATTTTTATTCTTTATTTACTCAAATATTTCTTATTACTCTTTCCAAGTGTCTTGGACACTCGGTTACGTGTATCTTATAACTTGCGTGTTGCGATTTTTCTTTTTTAGAGAAAAATTAATTTCTTGCTTTAAAAAACTTTTCAACACCTACAGCATTCTTAAAATACATGTTGGTGATTCAGCAATTGCACGTAAATATTTAAAACCGTTTTACTTTTTTATCGCAATTATTTTTTTCGAATGGTGTTTTGATGTAATATCTTATTACGATTACTCACATATATTGCCCACAAATTCTTTATTTTATTCCATGTGTGTGCAAAATTCACTGCAAAATTTATTTCAATTGACCAGTCAATCAATTTTAATTTATAATTGTCACGTAATCCAAAATCAATTTCGTTCGTTATCAACTTATCTTCGTTATAAGAAACAAATTTCGACTGATGAAGATGTGCAATTTTCTTTATTTATTTATTCCAATATAAGTTCAGTTTTATCATCATTGAATGATATTTTTGGTATTTTGCTTGCTGTGTGTTTGTCTATTTGGTCTGTTCGTTTGTGTTCATCCACTTATGGGATAATTAAATTGATAATGGGCCGATCAGTTTCCTATTACAAAATAAAATGGATTTTTGTTTTTGCTCGATTTCCTTACCACTGTGCAAAAGTTTTGCTTTTAATCACATCTTGTAGTAATGTGAGCAAAGAGGTAAGAGATGATTAATGTTAATTTTTTAATATATTTTTACTCTTTAATTTCAATAGGCAGAGCGAATGATGAGTATTTTACAGAGAGTTAACGCTAACATAAGAGATTCCACTTTGGTTCTTAAAGTATTTTTAAATATTTTCCCTCTTCGTTTATTTAATAATGTTTTGTTTTTTAAGAATTCAATTCTTATTCAAACGCAAAGATTGCCAGAATTGACTGCGTGTGACTTCTTTGCCATTAAAAAACAGCTTTTTGTTACGGTAAATAGTTGCATTTTTAAAGGGACAATCAACCTCTAAAACAAATCGTCTAATAACATATGCAATTCATAAACTTGTAAATTTTGAACCGTAATTTAGTTGAAAACATTTCATCACTCGATCTAAACCAACCAATGAGATCGACATAAACAATTGATACCATTGGTTGGTTGAGATCACGTGATCAAATGTTTTAAACTTCATTATGGTTCAAAATGAACAAATTTATTAACTTTTCTTAGGGGTTGAGTGTCCCTTTAAAAGACACCATAAGTTTATGCTTACTAAATAATTCTAATAGATAATAGGTATCATTTGCACGTATGTAATAGTCTTAGTGCAGTTTGAAGTGGATTCAACGACCCAACGACAATATTCAAACCACACACCACCCTAAAATAGCAAGAACGATGTTTGTAAAACATTACAGGCATTAATGATTAGATATTAATTAGATGTGTACACAAGAATGAGTTATTACACTAATGAACAAGGCAGTCAATATTTACTTTTCCTTTACTAATGACAATATTAAAACAAGAGATAAAAATCTCCACTAGATTAAATGAAGTTGCACTCTCAAAATGTCTTTTACTAAATCCGTTGGTTGGAACTTTGACACGTTTAAACCAATTATATCTTTAGCGCAAATATTCGGACTTTGGCCAATGGGAAAAATTAACCAAACGAAAACTTTTGTAATTTTTTTCTTTCTTCTCTTTTTCTCCGCTTTTGCCATTTACTTTTTCGTGCGTTCAGACATTTTCTACGCATTTTCAGTACCATGGATTGTCACTTATATCTACGCAATTTCTTCTCTTTTCATAACTTTTGTACGTAAAAAACAATTATTGGATTGTACCAGAAAAATATTTACGATTGACAAGCAGTTGAGGGTACGACTACTAGAGTTAACTGTTACAAACAAAAGTAACCGACCCCTTTACATTTTCCTAATCGTTATATTACTTGAAATTTGTTGCGATTTCATAACATATTACGACTATTCAACAATCCTTCACCCAGATTTCTCTTTCTTTATCATATGCGCTGAAAATTCTTTACAAAATTGTATTCAATTAACGAGTCAATCAATTTTAATTTTCGCTTGTTATGCAATTACAAATCAATTAAGTCGATTGGGTAAATTTCTTGATTGTAGGAGGTTAAATAGAATTTCTAATCAACAGCAATTACACCTCAGTCGAGTTATGTATAGAAATATTTGTCGGGTGATCGAGGCATTGAATGATATTTACGGTATTTTGATCGCTCTATGTCTTTGTGCTTGGTCTGTTCGGTTATGTGCTTGCGCTTACGGTATAATTAAGTTACTGAGTGGCCAACTTATTTCTTACTACAAAATGAAATGGCTCTTGTTAATGATTCGATTCTCTTATTACGTGGTGAAGATTTTATTTTTGATCGTGTGTTGCAGTAACGTCAATTGTGAGGTGATTTCATTATATTTATAATTGTAATAACCGTATATTTACAATGCGTTAAATAGGCAGTAAAATTGGTAAGACTCATGAATGTTGTTAACGCTAAGTTGCAAGACCCTTCGACAAAAATTACGGTACATGATTATTTTATAATTGTAATTAATAGTTATAATTTTATAATTTGTTATTAGAATTTTATCCTTATAAGTTCGGCTCAGTTACCAGAATTCAATGCGTGTGGTTTCATTGCCATTAGAAGGAGACTTTTTGTTACGGTAAGTAAAACTTTGATAACCTTACAACTAACTTTTACAATTTTACATTTTTTTTTATAGATAATAGGCGTTGTTTCTACGTACATTATTGTTTTAGCACAGTTTCAAGTGGATACACGCGCCACACTGTTCAATTAATTTCTTGTCTTTTTCAAATAAGTTAAAACTTTGTTTATTGAAAAGAAATTAATGTTTCAGTGGTCAAAGAAATTTTAAATCAATTTACGGAGATGTCAAGTGTTGATTTTACTGAGGGAGTTGCTCTGTTGTGTGATATTATTAGTTGTTATTTTAATTCTGTAAGATCCCATTGGTAATTTTCCTATAAGAAATTGAGATCCATTAATTCTTTTGGTCTTATTGAAAAATTAGTCAATTTCTCATTGTAATCAATGGAAAACTGGTTAATTTTTTTAAAGATCCCATAAGACCAATAAGTTCAATTTCTTATTAAGAAGAAAATTTCCAATAGTTTTTTATAGGATTTTTCAAAAGGGCTCTAATATGTTTACTGTATAACTAAATCTTAATCAATATTTACTCTTACATTATAAGAATGTTAAAAACGTCAATGAATAAACAAAAAGCAAATCAATATATGTCCCACATCGTAAAATTCTAGAAAAATAAGATATAAAAAAGAATTTCCGGTAATAAAAGTTGCAACTCGGTACAGTCATAAAAGACATATCGATTTACATTGTTACTAGACTTTGTATTTTCTTTTGTTTTTGGTGCTTCTAACACGATGTAAATAGAAAATAATGGTGTCACACCAATATTTTACTTTAGCAATGAGAAGGAAATTTCCTAATGTCAAGTTGCGACGTATTGTAAGGGAAGAAATATCCACAACACAAAATGTCAAGGAGAGTGCGCTACAAATTATTTTAAACGACCGTAATTCCATATCGGTTCGTTTAGTGTGGCTAATTATATTCGTTTCTTGCTTTGCAATATGCTGCTATCAAACGTACGAAAGAATTTGTCACTACAGATCAGGTCCCTTTAAAGTGGACGTCCAGTTCGAGACACTCGAACGAGTGGAATTTCCAAGAGTAATGCTCGCAATGTTAGATACTCCAGCTTTAACACCTTATTGGAAAATGATGCCTAAAGAAGCTTCGGATGATTATTTCAAGTGCTTGATGCCAATTCCTAGTTTTATCAACCACAAAATTAATGTAAGCAATTATAATGAACTTTGGGAGAAATCCAATTTTCTAGAAAATCTTGACCATATAAAATTTACCAAGGTAAAATTCATCTAGCTAATTTTTATTTTGGAAAATTTATAACCTTTTCTGACAGGATAAATTTGTAATCAACGCATCAGTTTCAATCAAAACAGAACATTTGAGCTTCGGATCATCAATTCTTATTGATTCACGTAATAAGAAAATACAGGACCCCGTGATAATAGTATTCAATACGATTCAATTTTAGATTTGACTATGGAGAAAGGCTTGAAGTTGAGCGTCCAGGTACACAATAAAGGACACTGTGATACGCCAGGCCTGATGGTATGTCTCACAGTTAAATTGTAAGAATTAGTCAACATCTTTTGGTTCTTGGGGAAGCGAAAGGGAAGCTCTGGTTTGTGATAGTTTTTAGTTAGTTTTGTTTACATTGGGTTTTTAAGCTGGTTTTGACTTTGTATTTTGCCTCGTCGCATACGCACTGATAGAAAAAAATTGTGTTAAGTGGGTGCTGAAAGGTGTTATTGTACACCGTTTAGATTCACCTGATCCTGTTTTATACACCTTTTCTCGCGGTGTAGGCAATAGAAAAAAGATAAAGGTGCTATGGAGAGGACAAGAATCACTTTAGTTCCATGAGTGTGACCCCTGGCAGTCGCTGGCGACATAAGTCTGATTTTTTTTTCTTTCTTACTTCTAGGTATCTATTTACAATGAAATAATGCCTCTGCAGTACGCTCATGTCCTTCAGAAGGACATAGTGTCTTATATTAGACTTTCTTTACAAAAGGTATTGTTTGCTAGCTATTGTAATAAAATAGCAATTCTTTGTTTATAAATTTCAGTACAATTTTCTGCCTTCAAAAAAACCATTCTGCGAACCAAATTATGAAAAAGTAAAAAAATGCATCCATAATTGCAAGGCTAAACAGATATTAAATATTTGCAAGTAATGCATTTTACTTTAGAATTGAAAATTTTCATTAATAATTCTATTGACTTTTAGATTGCCGTTTATGCCCTACAAGAACAATCTCGTAGATTGTGGCCAGCAGAAAAATAAAACCTTAGTCAAAATGGTACTCGATAATGCCAACAGTTATGCAACGTCAATGTCAATTCTCGGTAATTGTCGTTGTAAAAGACATTGCGAGATGAATGTTTACCATTTGCTCAATAATGACCAACGTGAGTAATAACATACACGTTTCAACACTTTTTAAACAGTAATTCTCAAATTTTTGCCAGAAACATTAATTGAAAATACCATCACCTTCCACATTATCATAGACGACGATATTTGCGACGTCATGACTGAGGAATACGTCTACGATAGAATTAATTTGCTAACTGATCTGGGTGGAAATTTAGGATTCAGTTTAGGCCTTTGTCTTTTATCTTTGATTCAACTTGGGCATGAGACTTTTCATTATTTCTGCAAACCAAAACCAAACAAAAAAATAACCAGAGTAAAGACAAATATCAAAATAATTCTTGGAAAATTAAGAAACGAGAAAAAATCAATACTTTACAATATTTTTCATTTTGCGTTAATGACTGTTGGCATTTTAGTGTCAGGATTCGTATTCGTAACACGAGTGAAATACTATTTGAGCGAGCCAACAAGGTTTATAATAACCACTCAAGAAAATGACACCTTTTATTTGCCTCATATCATTTTGTGCAGTGAGGGAAAAGGAATAATTCAATTGAGAAATAAGTTTGGGAAGTTGCACAACAGAACGAGTTGCGATATTCAATTTTTAGATTTAATTGATTCACAAAATGATCCAGATTCCTTGTGGAAGTCTACAAAACCTGTTGTAGATGAGTTCATGACCGAGAACGCTAATTCAGTGAATGACTATTTTTTGGATTAAAACTAAAAAATTATATAATATTAACATTTACGTATAGATTGCTAGTAAAGACGGTAATATGGATGTGACTGATGTGGCCATGCATACGGGAGATTGTTTGGAATTGTCAATTAGTATAAGTGCATTCAATAATTATTTACGAGTTTTAAATGTATGTTTTGTGTTTAGAATCTATGCAATATGGTGGTATCGCATCTCAGATACTTCTTGCTCTGGACGAGGAAGAGTATATGTGTGACGGTCTCATGTTTCAAGCAATAATTCACAATTACATGTATAGAAAATAAAATTTACATTGAACACCTTATTACAGGTTTACATCCGTCGTCCAGGAGAAAAATTGGAATCGTTTATTAAAAGTCGACAGAACGTAATGGCACTTCAAATTGCTTCTTTGAATTTTAAAACTTTCAAAGTACGTAAATGGCCAAGTTTTAAATTTTCTTTTGTAAATCATGTAATTGACAGAAAATATTGCTCAATTTGAAATCTCAACCGTGCGTTGATAAAAAGACTCGCTTAAATTGTCAGCAAAAATGTTACCAAAAAAAATTGATGAAATTGAAGTGCAAGTACAATTATTTACAGTATAACAAATCTCCAATGGTTGAAAACTTGTTTTCATTTTCAGATTGCCATTTATGGATATGGAAGAGAAGAAAATGTGCAAATCATCAACGGATGCAAAAGTGTCCTTAACTGAATTTATAAAAATATCTGTGCAGACTAATATTGAAAAAGAATGCACGTGTCACCCTCCGTGTGAAGACACCATGTTTGACACCGTATTTAAATACAGCCCTTCTATGCTTAATATTAGTATGATTGCCATTCGACCGTATGAAAATTTAATTCGAATTTTTCAACAAGAGTCAAGTTATGACTACGTCGCTCTCTTTTGCGATGTAGGAAATATAGTTGGCTTGACTCATGGCCTTTCACTCATTTTATTGCCACTAAAGTTGCAAAAGTTGTTTGCATTCTTTTTAACAATTATAAAAAACGAAAACATTAACGGCATCAAGTTGTAGAAAATATTTGATTAGAAATTGAATCGTTAAAAAGTAAACAACACCCCATTTGAAGGAAAGTAGTAGGCAGCAACTTTAAAGTGTTTACAAAAAATATTTTGAAGAATAAGCATTTTTGGTAATAACATAGTTGGTGCCAATGGAGCATTGATGCAAGCTCAAAGAATATCGATGATCCGGCCTTCGATATTTTTTGATGCAAGCTAAGCAACTACAAATTCAGCATAAAACGTTGCAATTCAGCAATAGATCATAAATACAACTTACTGATAAACTATAGCATTCACTTGATAACCAACTTTTCGCAGGTACTTTATATTACTATTTTCACTATGCACAAAAAGTTTCCTTCTAAACACAAACTGAGACGCACGGTTAGAATTAAGATCAACGAAATCAATGTTCAAACTCAAATCGAATCGATGGAGAAAATTTTAGACAAAAATAACAAGTTTTTATTTCGCTGCTTTTGGTTCATCCTTTGTGTAACTTGCTTTATTCTTTTTACCTATCAAACCTATGAGCGGATTACGTATTATCTGTCAATCCCTATCAATGTAAACATAGATTTTAAGCAAGTGCAAGAAGTTGAAATGCCCAAGTTATTGTTTTATAATCTCGATACTGAGGCTTTAGCTTCATTTTGGGAGCAGATTAAAAATGATCAAACTCGGCCGTGCAATGAAATAATTCCCGATTATATAAGATTTGATGTAGATGTTAGCAACTATACGCATCTTTGGTTCACTTCTAACATTACTAAAAATTTGCTAACTGTGCAAATAATTGAGGTAGGCTAACTAATGTGTATTCGATATTGGGTGTTTATGCAGCGTATGTTTTATAGGATCAAAAACTTGTCCATCAACTTGTTTTAAACGATGTAATAATTACACACCAACCAGATTTGATCACAATTGAACAACGAAACAATGTTTTTGGATCAGCATTGAGTCTAACAATTCGTAATACCTTTAATAACCGCCGTGTGGTGCTGGTGTTTTATAGATTACCTTTTCTAGATGAGTTCTTAAAGCAAAAACTGAAGATTGCTGTTACGTTTAAAAAAGGTGGTACCTGTCCTACGTCTCAATTATTTGTAAGAAAATGCCCATTTATTTTGCGTAAATATATGTTAATACAATATATATTATATTCAAGTGGGAACTTGTGTCACGACTGGCTTTTCAATATGGTTACAATTTACCACAAGGATATATGTTCCAATTAAATTTTTATATTAAGAAGGTAAAAATTCTTATTCTTAACAAATTCTTAACTATTTTTAATTATAGTATAAATTTTTGCCATCCAAATTTCCTTATTGCGAACTGAATGAAAATGTAAATGTTAAGTGTTACGAAGATTGTAATGCGCAAAAAGAATCGGGTCAATGCAGGTACATTTTCACATTCTTTCCTTAGAAATTTGTGAGTCAAATTTTGAAAATTACAGACTTCCATTCATGATGAAAAAATCCCCCAATTGCGATTTTGTCAACAAGAGTATAGTTAAACAAGTTTTTCTTAAATATTATGAAAATCATTTATCCCCAACACTCGATTGCAATTGTAAAAGACCTTGCGAACAAGTTTTGTATTTCACTCAAGGAGAAAGGAAACAAAGTCCAAACTTTGACTTATTTATAACGGAATTCATTCAGACAGAGCAAACGTTTGTGGAAATAAGCGAAGAATTAGCCTACGACTCCATTTCACTCGCGATAGATTTAGGTGGCAATTTGGGTTTTGCTCTTGGTCTCAGTCTTTTATGCGCTATCGACAAGTTATTGACGATTAGTAAAATCGGTAAAAATCGTTCGTACGTGGACAAACTCATCAAAATACAAATGCAAAAATCATCGAAGCCTAAACGTTTAAAGAAATGGAAGCTTCTTTCAATTATTATCTTCACTTCTTTTACCTTTTTCATCGTTGCGAGTAAATTTAGTTTTTATTGGAGTCAACCACTCAGAGTTGTCTTATCTGTCGAAGAAACGAGTACAATTTCCTTTCCGAATCTCATCTTATGTTCTAACAGCCAAGAATTTGAAAAAAAGAGAGAACAATTTTCAAATGAAATAGGTGGAAACATTTGTCAAATTAATTTCATCGATTTAATGGAGAGTAAAGAAAAACCTACGGCACAACGAGTGTGGCAGTACACTACTCCACAGTTAGATGTCAATTTTATGAAGGAGGTTGCCAAGGTTTGCAACTATCATTTCTTTTCCAACTCCTTTCTCTTTTTAAAAATTTTGTTGTAGTACAATGGACAAGATGACAATGTGGCTAGTTGGCAACCCGTGGACACTCATTTGGGAAGTTGTTTGGAAATTTCATTTTGTAAGCGAGTTTAATTTTGGATTCAACTTATCAATTTGTATTCAACTTTTCTACTTAAAGCGCCCATAAATTACAAAGGTTTTGCATTGACTTTCGTTTTTATCAAACTGAATAATATAGAGACCAATTGCAGTTCTCGTGAGCAAAGTGTAAGCAATTATTTGAAAAAAAAAGAAGAATAGTATACTACTACAATTGATAGGTGTTTGTTCGTCAACCGGGAGAAAAGGTTCAATCGATTGTCAGCAGACAAAGGAAAGTTCCAACAAATACAATTAGTGAAATGTACTTAAGTCATTTGAAGGTTAGTTCAATTTTCTAATTTTTTAAAAATGAATTACAATGCTTTTATACAAAGTTAATCCGTTTAAACACGAAATCGAATCCTTGCATCGATGCTAACCTTTTTCACAAATGTCAAGTAGAATGTGTCAACGAGAAATTGGAAAAAACTGTTCAATGCAAGTAAGTTATATTAAAAATGAGAGTTAGAAATAAGAAGACTAACTAACGTTTTCACAGTTTGCCATTTTTAGATATGAAATCTAAAGAGATGTGCAATTCGAGCGGTCGAGTCAAATTGACAACGTCAGCTGCGCTCAACTTTTCCGCCAGTGATTGCAATTGTCATCAATCTTGTAACGAATCTTTATTTCTCGATAAAATAACGGTTACCCAATATACAGATAAGAATGTTCACGGTATTGCAATAAGAGCAACTAGTAATTTGATTGAACAATACGAACAAATTTTATGCTACAATATTATTGCCTTCTTTTGTGATAGTGGAAATATTATAGGATTGATATTGGGCATCTCTATTTTCTCTTTGCCTAACATTATAAATTATTTCACAACCTACTTTATATGACATAATAGTTGGACACATTTATAAAACGGTTTCCCTCTTTCTCGTTTTAAAAAAAAAAATGTCAATATTTATGAGCAGTAAATAAAATGTACAAAACTGTATTGGAAATTGCTTCTAATAAAAAATATCAGTAATAAAAACAAGACTAAGTTAATTATTAATTTTTATCAGTTCCTATAAATTGTATTATACATTTCGCTAACTGATAAGACATTTCAATTTTTATAGAGACAAACTATTGTTTCTGTGCAAACGATATTGCTTATAAGTGGGCATTTGAACAAATTATCAAAACACTAATCGTTTTTCCGATTTTTATGGTTCCAAAGTTTATGGTTATGTGACGAAAGACATTCAGTTATATAATTACGGTTAAAAATAAAAAAATTTTAAAAGGAGTAAACACATTGTATGAGCACAGTTTTACTTGACTATTCAATGGAATCAAGATGAAAAATATTGAGTGGCATAAATCGAAATTGCGATTTCTAAAACTACAAGAAATGTCGAATAACGAGAATAATGTATTCAATAATGTTTTGAGAGAGAAAAATCCCGTATCAATTCGCATTATGTGGAGCATTCTATACGTGATATGTTTATCAATTTGTTGTTTATCAATTTGTCTTCTTAACAATTATAAAAAAATTAAACATTAACGGCATAAAGTTGTAGAAAATATTTGATTAGAAACTGAATCTTTAAAAAGTAAACAACATCACATTTGAAGGAAATTAGTAGGCAGCAACTTTAAAGTGTTTACAAAAAATATTTTGAAGAATAAGCATTTTTGGTAATAATATAGTTGGTGCCAATGGAGCATTGAAGCAAGCTCAAAGAATATCGATGATCCGGCCAATCATCGATATTCTTTGATGCAAGCTAAGCAACTACAAATTCAGCATAAAACGTTGCAATTCAGCTATAGACCATAAATACAACTTACTCGATAAACTATAGCATTCACTTGATAACCAACTTTTGGCAGGTATTTTATATTACTATTTCACTATGCACAAAAAGTTTCCTTCTAAACACAAACTGAGACGCGCGGTTAGAATTAAGATTAACGAAATCAACGGTCAAACTCAAATCGAATCGATGGAGAAAATTTTAGACAAAAATAACAAGTTTTTATTTCGCTGCTTTTGGTTCGTCCTTTGTGTAACTTGCTTTATTCTTTTTACCTATCAAACCTATGAGCGGATTATGTATTATCTGTCAATCCCTATCAATGTAAACATAAATTTTAAGCAAGTTGAAGAAATTGAAATGCCTAAATTATCATTTTATAATCTCGATACTGAGGCTTTAGCTTCATTTTGGGAGCAGATTAAAAATGATAATCCTCGGATGAACCTGTGTAATGAAATAATTCCCGATCATATAATAGCTGATATAAATGTTGGCAATTATACGCATCTTTGGTTCACTTCTAACATTACTAAAAATTTGCAAACTGTGCAAATCATTGAGGTAAGTTTAACTAAATGTTGATTCGACAATGGGTATTTATGCAACACATGTTTTAAAGGATCAAAAACTTGTTCATCAAGTTGTTTTAAACGATGGAATAATTACAAATCAACCAGATTTGATCACAATTGAACAACGAAACAATATGTTTGGATCAGCATTGGCTCTAACAATTCGTAATACCTTTAGTAACCACCGTGTGGTGCTGGTGTTTTATAGGTTACATTTTCTAGACGAGTCCTTAAAGCAAAAACTGAAGATTGCTGTTACGTTTAAAAAAGGTGGTACCTGTCCTACGTCTCAATTATTTGTAAGAAAATGCCCATTTATTTTGCGTAAATATATGTTAATACAATATATATTATATTCAAGTGGGAACTTGTGTCACGACTGGCTTTTCAATATGGTTACAATTTACCACAAGGATATATGTTCCAATTAAATTTTTATATTAAGAAGGTAAAAATTCTTATTCTTAACAAATTCTTAACTATTTTTAATTATAGTATAAATTTTTGCCATCCAAATTTCCTTATTGCGAACCGAATGAAAATGTAAATGTTAAGTGTTACGAAGATTGTAATGCACAAAAAGAATCGGGTCAATGCAGGTACATTTTCACATTCTTTCCTTAGAAATTCACGAGCCAAATTTTGAAAATTACAGACTTCCATTCATGATTAAAAAAGCCCCCAATTGCGATTTTGTTAACAAGAGTATAGTT
>JAQGAS010000715.1:0-36131 GCA_034686365.1 Pachymerium ferrugineum | reverse complement strand
CGTAAAAGGTAGGATTTACACCCCTAGGGTATTTACGCAACATTTGTACCTTTTCATACCTTTTATTTTTAAGAGTGTATCTTACAAACGAAATCTAAGGAAATATACTTTAGTATGTAAACTGTAGTATGTAAACTTCCGGATACTGCAAAACCGGAAGTACTTAATTATTAACACCTCCGATTGAATTTAAACCTCTTCCGGTTTCCTCAAACCACCGGAAGTGCCTCATTTTCTCCCGAAATGTCCCAGACAACGACGTTTTACTAAACCAGAAGTGCTTCACTTTCTCTTTAAACACCAGTCCAATTTGACACAGCAATTTTTTCATCACCTCTGATTGAATTTAAACTACTTCCGGTTTCCCAAAACCACCGGATTTGCTTCATTATTCCCCGAAAGCGACGCTTTACTAAACCAGAAGTGCCTCATTTTTCTTTTAAACATCAGTCCAATTTGACACAGCAATTTTTTTTAACACCTTTGATTTAATTTAAACTACTTCCGGTTTCCCAAAACCACCGGAAGTACTTCATTTCCCCCCCCCGAAAGCGACGTTTTACCAAGCCGGAAGTGCCTCATTTTCCCTTTAAACTCCAGTCCAACTTGACACAGCAATTTTTTCATCACCTCTGATTGAATTTAAACTACTTCCGGTTCCCTAAAACCACCGGAAGTGCCTCATTTTCGCCCGAAAGCGACGCTTTACTATACGGGAAGTGCCTCATTTTCATTTTAAACACCAGTCCAACTTGACACAGCATTTTTTTAATACCTCTGATTGAATTTAAACCTTTTCCGGTTTCCTAAACTACCGGAAGTGCCTCATTTTCCCTTTTAACACCAGTCCAACTTGACAAAGCAATTTTTTTGAGCACCTCTGGTTAAATTTAAACCACTTCCGGTTTGCTAAAACCGGAAGCTTACCGTTTTACGTCTAAATATTTTTCCAATCTAGCCCAACTTGAAAACAAAAAATTCTTCCGACCTAAGGAACTGGGCCTGAGTATTATAAAGTGGTAAGAAATGGGGGTGAAAGTCAATATTACAGGTGCTAAGGGATGGGAGTGCTTAGGACTTTGGTTTTTTTTGCATTTTCCACGGGTTCCACCTAGTTGTTTTACATAATCGTATAACAAAAGTATATAGAAATGTTATTTCTATATACTCTTGCTTATAAAATATAACAATGGGACTCCTGAAATCTTAAGACTTCTGTAATTTAAGTTACGTATTCCTCCATTGCTATATTTTTTAATGGAAACAAATCCATGAATTAGTTGTACAATTATTGATATATGAGGAACATTCACAATTTTTCTAAGAATACTAACATATGATATGATCTTAAACATCACCCATTTCTGAGAAAGTCATATACAGTGCAGTGAAGACATCTTAGATTATTTTACGATAAGCATGGGATTCCTAAAAGTGTTTTCAATATAATAAGCAATTTCTTAGAATTCCAAACAAGAATTTGCCTTCCTGGTCCGGTCCGAAATTTTCTTGGAAAATATCTAGGGGAAATTTCTCATTTAGCACCGAGAAAGGTGATTAACCAACACCAGTTATTTTTTGCTTAAACTTGCAAATTTATCTCTATTTTATTTTTATTTTTTTGTGCTCTTACATTTGCAATTTGAAACCTGTGACGTAAACGCATTGATAAAACCTCAGAATTATAAAACCAATCACTTTTTAGACTATACTCAATCTCAATATGAAGTTAATGAATTTGTGCATCTTGCTACTCGTAAATATAATTTGGATAGCAGAAGCTAAACTGACTAGAGGTAATTCAAATTTTAATGCGAACTTAATTTTTTTTTTAAACTATCTACAATATAACCGAGCGTCTGCGAAAAATGTACTCCGCTTCCCTTTCCTTTCTGCGCAATACACTGAGTTAAGTTTCAATATTCTTTTAGCCTCCATTAGTTTTAATTAAACACTTTAAAATTTTCAGAACAAAATATTTTACAATATATCAAAGTTCTATTTAATTTCAGCACGGAAAAAATGTCCACCACTTCCTTTCATTGATCACGGTACGTATACGATTTTACGGAATAATAACAACAAAGTACGGATCAACTGTCAAGAACCTTACATTTATATTTCACCAACTGATCCTCTGAGTGATTCATCAGTTATTCTTTGTAAAAACGGAGCTTGGTCTGACCCTTCTCCAAGATGCCAACTGCCTTGTAAGGCATTTGTAAAATTTAAAATCAAACGTTATTATTAAAGAATACAATTTTCAGCTTTTAACTGCGATCCACCACCTCAAATTGCAAATGGAAGATACACAGGCTTTCCACCGTTTGAAGGTGGTTATGTCATAAAATATTCTTGCAACTCTGGTTATATCCTTCAAGGACCTGCAACTCGGACTTGCCAAGACCGAATCTTCACTTGGACTGACTATGATCCTGTTTGTGAAAGTATGATCCTGTTTACTATTTTTGGATCACCAATCCGAAAATATTAAAAAAAAATTTAATTATTTTTTTCAAATGGCAGAATATGATCCCAGTATTCAAGGGGTTGCTAATCGGATTGGTGATGAAATTGATAAAATAGAAATGGAAACTGGAGGTATTTACCAAGAAAGTTCCTGTTAACTTCTTATGAGTAAATAAAACATTTTTTAGAGGGAAGAGCCATTGAAGCAGATGTTGAACACAAAGGGTTGGATTTGATGTTAGTATTTGATAAATCCAGCAGTATTCAACCAACAGATTTTAAAAAAGGGATAGAGTTCGCTCAATACTTAATAAGTAGGTTTAATATCTCAAACGACGATAAAACTAAAGTAGGTGAGGTTTGCTCTACTATTGGTTTAATTGTAACAACTCCTTACAATTCATAATTAATACTCAGGAGGCACTAGAATTTCAATTTTAACGTTTGGAGATCAACATGCTGAAGTGGTTACATTTAACGACAAAACTGTATCTTCTACAGAAATAGCACAACATAGATTAGAAAACATTAAGGTATTACCATAGTTTTCGGAAAAAAAAATTTACTAGCTTTTCAATTTTAAGTGTGGCGATATTTGTGATGGTTCAACAAATATGGCAGCAGCATTGCAACGGCTACAATATGTCGTCCAAACTATGACGAGAGAAGATGCCAAAAAAGCTCTGTTTGTAACATCGGACGGAGCACCAGATGATCCAAAAACAGCTCATGAGTTAGCATCTAAGTTACAAGATTTAGGTATGCAAAATAGATTAAGACATAAATTTCAGAAACTAAATTAAGTAATAAAGCTAAAACTGGTGTGACGCAGCATAATTGGCCATAACAACGGCGAGTAATGAGAATAGTTTGCAATTCGCTACAAAATTAAGTTTCATTCTTATAATCAATAACGTGATTACATTCTCTTTTAAAGATGTGGAAATTTTCGCAATTGGAATTGGCCAAGATATAGACAAGGAATTTCTGCGCTCAGTAGTCACACAACCCCCAGTTGAACATCTATTCTTGCTTGACACATTTTCTGACTTCGATGATGTCGTTGGTATTATACGTGATAAAGCACCGCCAAGTATGTATAGACATGAAAATTTATAAAACGTGAAATACAGCTTTCTCTAAAGCTCCAGCGCCTACCTCAAACATGTGTGGTACCCTAAGCAGAGCCGGAAAGAACCGCAATGTGAACCCTGGATTCATTTCACCTTCTTGGTGGCCTTGGCTCGCAACTATTGTAATATCACATAAATCTACAACTGAATTTGCGTGTACTGGTGCTCTGATTTGTAGTCAGTGGGTTCTATTACCAACCTCATGCTTAATAAAAGATGAGAAACCTGTTAGTGCAGAACAGGTAGACAAAACGCGATACCAGACCGCTGATAATTTTAAACTAACTCGTTTTCTAAAATATTTGACATTTTAAGGTGTTCGTAATTCTTGGTGAAGAAAATCTTGTGAAAGAGAGTGAGGATAAAGAAGAACAAACCTTTTACGTAAAAGAAATCCATATCAATGATGATTACAAAGAAGTTGAATACGTCCGTGATGACGTCGCTGTTATTAAACTGGATAGAGAAGTTAAATACACCGATTATGTTCGAACTGTTTGCATTCCAGAAGGTGAGTGTAAAGGGTTATCAACTATTAGAAAATAATGAATATTGCAATTAAATTTTGCAAATAATTTCTTAGAATCGCATTTATATTCTATTGTATTACTTTGGTTTTCGAAAAATCTAACTTCAGAATAACGTTAAATTACAGTTGAAAGTTTCTCCACACGTCCAGATACACAACTGACATTAGTTGGTTACCTAACAGCCAGTGAAGATAGTGATCGCATTAAGAAATACCCACTTAAAATCAATTCTCCCAGTCAAACCAACGTGTCTGTTCTAAGTATAGATGATTGCCAAGCCAGAGCTGTTAGACCAATAGAGTGCGAAGAAGGAAACGGAGCTGCAACTGTTGGGTAAAGCAAAAAATAATAAAAGTTACAAAACGACTTCATTTGTACGCATTTCTAGCGAAGTTACTGACAAAGATTGTCCTGGTGGAGCCAAGGGAGCTCTTCTTATGGCATCCCAAAACGGACGAGGACAATTAATTGGTTTAGTTTCCAAAGCCAATGGATGCAATCTTCAAAATCAATTGGTGTTTTTCACCCAATTAAATTTACAACTGGACTGGATTAAAATTTCTAGTGATAGTTGTATTGATGCTCACATTTAATTCATTCGACAATTGTGTATATCGTAAAAAGATCTCTCATTTTAACTAGTCTTACAAAATTATAACTAACCCCAGCAATATTCTACTAAAACCTCTATTAAAGTAACATTACGGTTAACACTAAAGTAACTGAATTCGTGATTGAAATGATGATTCGTATTGTTCATTTAATTGTCGGAATTTGTGAGCACATTTGTTTCGTTCCTCTAAAAATCCTAATTCATGATATATCCGCGCCTGTAATTAACACGGTTTTGTTACTACATTTTTCAAATAAAGTTTAATCTTTTAAAAATTATACCTGGATGTATAACGCGTCCATTACTCTGTCATACGCTTCTACGTTATTAAAATCTTCAATTGCATTGGATATGATCGTAACACCTGAATACCATGCTGAAAATATCAATCAGTAAATTCATGTTCCAAATAACAAATAAAATAAAATTACCTTTTTCATGAGATTCTCTATCTTGTTTACTAGCCTGAGCCATTATGCATTTAGCATATAAAAAATTGGCTCTAGCTCTATCTAAGATTGACCCATTTGCTAAAATATTTACCATAATTTGGTTAAGTAAATGAAGTGCTTGTGACGTGATTCCAAGAAGTAACTGAACATTTGCTATGTGCAGGGTGAATATAGAATTTAAATAATCTAAGTGATGTTTCTCGCATATCGTTAAACCAATCATCAATGGATCCAATGCAGCTGGGTAATTTTTGGACAGGACGTTTAATTCAGACTCCAGAATTAAACATCTAAAAAGAAAATATTTTAGTCAATTTTTAAGTTTTGTGGTTGTTGTTAAAAAACCTGGCCCGACGTTCAAGTGAGAAATTTTCTTTTTCCTCATCTAATAAATTGGAAATTAATTTAGATGCAGTTGAGAAATCGCCACGATACAGAGTCATTTGGGCTAAACGCAATTTACTCTCTGCCTGATTGAAGACAGCAATGTTTTGTACGGCAACTTCTGCGTCATGCCAGTTACCGCGTTTCATTGATTCTTCGAATTCAATCAGCTGTTCCGTAAACATCCATAAGTGGCTGTGTTGACTGTGACTTGAAAATCGGGATTCAGCATAGCGTAAAACATCTCGCGCTTGTTTCACTTGGCCCTAAAATGAACTTTTTAAAAATTTTTGAAAAGCATTTGTGAGAGTAAACTAACCTGAAGTATTAAACATGAAGCTACATTACACAAGGATAAGCAAATTCCTTCACCACTATGGTATAATCCCTTTCTCATTGGATCGGCAGTATTTAAATGAAGTAATACTTGACTAGATAAATTAGCCATGCAACTTTTTCCGTATACTTGCCATAGGGCAGCTCTCTGAGCGTAGCTATTGGCCATTAGTTCAAGCATGGAATGTTGACAATTAAGTATGTCGCTTTTTAACATAAATTCAAAAACCCTAATGACAGTGGAAACAATATTTACAAAAATTAAATTTAAAAAGTAATTTAAAAAAAGTAAAAAAAAAAATTACTGGGAAGGTTGCGTTGCTAATACAGCTTTATGTTGCGCAAACGATTGAATTCCCAATGATGTCAAATAAGATAAATTCAAGTCTCCTGTTTTTGCTATTGATCTTTCTAACAAAACGTCCTTGCCATTACCTTCCAATCTATACAACCAGCTCTATAAATAATTTTTATGTTAAACAAAATAAATTTCGTATTTAATATTTTGGTACCAAAGCATGTTGCAAGCAAAAATTGTCGTTGGTTTCCTGAGCCATAGTAATAGCCTCACGAAGAGCAGCCAAAGCTTCTTCTCTAGATAACAAGGATTGTCCCATAAATAATCTAATGCGTTTTACGTTTTATTTAATTACTTATGCCCAAATCTGCAATGTAGAGATGCCAAGTTCAAAGCCGCATAACGAAAACTTCTACCAACATCATCGGCACACGATTTACTATCCTGATTTGAAAGTGTATTACGATCAAAACAATGATATAATTCCGTAATTGCACCACAGTACTCTTTAACGCGCAAGTTGTTAAGGTAACTGAGAAAATGCTATAATATAAAAAAATTTAGTGTTTTCTTTCACAGCTTACACAAGTAAACCTACAGCTTCTGCTAAGTCAGGATGATAACCAACAATTTCTTGAATCTTTCTTTGTAATTGGTCTGGGGGCAAAGCTTCTCTTTCATTATTTTGAAGCAAAGCTGCTTGTTGAGATATAAAAAACTCAGCTTGTTTGTGAGAAAAATGACATTTTTTCCCCTCAAATTCATATCTGAAAGGAAAGTTTACATTAAAAACAATGGCCAATAAAGCGATAAAAAATTACTCCTTACTCAGTTCCGTTGAAATCAATTTTTGAACCTTTGATTACAACGTCTTCAACTTTCATGTCGTCGTCGGATTCATCGGCTAAATCACTTTTTGGCTTGAAGGAAGTTTCGTAATATGATTTAAAACTCGCATACAGCTTAGTTACTTGACTGAACGAGAGTTTATCAAATGCGAGAAGCATTCGCCGAAGAAAAAGACCTTAATTTCAAAAAAAAATATTCACATGCGTTCTTGAAAATTGTAAAAAATTTTTCACCAATGACACTAGACTTGTGAACCACAGGAACAGAAGGTGACGGATCAACCATTAAAATTTCAACTGACTGAATATGTTCCATAAAACCTGCTATACTTTGCTCATATAACTCTCGTAATCTGTGGACGAAAATAAGTGTTTATTTATTTTTAGTAATATAACAATTTAAAGGGTAAACTTACTTCGACTCAAAAATTTCATAAAATTTAGTTGGAACATTATGCTTTATTATGGAGCAAAACTCTTGTAATTCAATGTCAGGTCCCTGGAATGTACTTTCATTATATTTTTATCGTAATTAATATATTTAGTTAAATACCTGAATAAATCTTAACGTATTAAGAAGAACATTTCGTATTTCTTTTTTTGAGAACTCAACTGCATCTTCATTTATGCCATTTCTTCGCTTGGTAATAACAAAGCAATATTCTTTTATCATCATTAATAGTGTTATTTTATGAGTCGTGACATTTTCTTTAACATGTTTCTTCCCAGAAACGGTTGCTAGAGTGGCTAACATATCTGCAGAACTCATCATCAACAGTAATCTTGCAGACACCAGTTGTAAATATCCGCCATTTCCAAAAGCGCCATATTTGTGTAGTGATAGAATTGAGAAGCTATTTCTTTAGGCGTGGGAAATTTAAAAAAAAAACTTCTGTTTTTCATGGAATGTCTGATAGGTCTGATAAAGATGATCTTTCAGAGTTTGCCCCTGATGATGAATTAATATCTGACGATGAAATAAATAAAAAAATTCACAGGCATGATTCGTGGACGGTAAATAAGAAAATAAACATAAATCAAACTAGATTTTAGATACTATGAATCTATTTTAATTTCTTAGGCCTGTTCCACACATTGTAAAAATCAAAGATGGTTCCAAGGTTTGGGAATGTTCGGTGTAGGTAAGACAATTTAAACAAATAGCAAATCTAATAAACCTTATTCATTTTAAATTATTTGCAGCTGTATTCTTCTTCCAGTTTCATCGAACCAAAGACCAACGTTTTCCACCGAGAATAAATTTCTATTGGCCTCTAGCTTTAATTTCTATAGCTTCAGTTTGTGATTACATTCTACTAATGCGCTGCCTTGAAGAATGTAACGTACGGCATCATCGCTATAGACGGCAAAATTATTGAATAAAAAGAAACATAAATCGTGTATAAAAATTTTAATCGAATATTAGTCCAAAAACAAGAATTTGTCATACATGAAATTTTAAAAACCTAATGTAAAATGTTAAGCCTTTTAAATTTTTTAATGAAAAATCTGTACAATGAAAATGTATCAACCAAAATAAATACTTTTTTACGCTACGTCTCGTCACGTAATCGTCAAGTCGATCGCATTTATATTGGGCTTATGTCGGGCACTTTTTTGATGCGCACGAAGTCCCGCTAATTGTGAATATGCACTGTGGCATACGAGGCACTTGTAGGGCTTTTCACCTGAATTCAATAGAGAATAGATTTCAGTAGAAAAAAAAAGTTATCTACTAATGGATACTGTCTCTTACCCGTGTGTAATCGGACGTGATTCCTCAAAGTGGATGATTGACTGAACCGTCGTTGACAAAAACGACAAGCGAATGGTCTCTCAAGAGTATGTGTTCTCATATGAGATCGTAAGTTGCTACGGGAATTAAAACCGCGTTGACAAAGCACGCAGTGAAGGTTTGAATGCGTTTGCGGGTTGTTACTTACAACTGTGGCAGCTAAAAGAAAATTACATTTTACTTGGGTTTGAAATTCATAAAAACTAAAAACGCACCGGTGCGAGTTTTGTTTTCCACTACAGGGACTACACCAACCCCAGGTAGCCCTAAATAAAGTCTATGTGTGGTCCCGTACCAAACAAGAAGTTCTTGATTTGGAGATATAGTCTGTAAAAATTGTTTTTAATTACGTGTGGATTAAGGTGTTTAGGAAATATGTACCTTTATAACTCTGTAAAAAATTTCATTTTCATTTTGTATTATTTCTAAATTTTGTTCTTGTTCGGAACGGGCACAGTTTACGTAATGTAACCAACACCTTGAATTTTCATCACTTGCGTCTAAAATGTGAGTTACTCGTCCTTCGTTTGAAAAATCAAACACCTAAAAATTGTATTATGAGCAAATTTGATCTCAGAATAATTAGCTGTGAGTTAGCTTACCTCCCACGCCCAACAATTATGGTTATTAGGATCAACTGACTTCTGAATCTTCCCAGATACAGGACCAATTTTAGTTCCTTCACAAATCCATGTGGTTGAAAAAACGCCAATAGTTTGACCTGGAATTCGCGATGATGCTAAACGCACTTCGGTTGGCATATTAGTAAAGTTTGGTAAGAGATCAGTTGTTGCTATAAATATCGTTTAGCCTAATGTAACCAAAAAATATAATATACATAATTTCGGTTATTACCTTCATTTTCAGCTGAAATTGGTCGTTTGCCATATAAAGAAAAGTGTAACATTTCCGATGTTATTTTACTGAAAGGAGAAATTAGAAGTAAATTTCAATATTCAGCAAAAATAATTTTGTATCTCATAATAGGCTCTATTGCAATATAGTGTAATTTTAATTATTCGTCATAATACAGTTTAAGAGTTTCATTGGGTTTTAGTTTTAGAGACTTCAAAACCATAGGATTTACAGTTAAAATTTTGAATGAAGTTTACTTGTTTAGAGAGAAAACATTTTATACTTATAAAAGGGAAATTAGTCTAAATTGTAGGCAATGCTTTGCGTCGAAACTACAAACAAGTTCTGAGGTCATTGCTCAGTTTCAGATTTAGTTTCATTAAACACAGGTTTTCATAAGGCAGCACAAAGTAAGTTATTTCCACTACACAACTATAACTTAAAATGGGATGGAAGAAAGCATTTTCAATCAGCAAAACCGGTGCAAGCTTCCTAAAATTAGAAGTGATAACCTAAGCAATCTAAGCAATGACCCTACAGAAAAAAAGACTGATATATAATTAAATTGTTTCCTTACCTTACACAACTAACACTTGTTTCCTCCTTTGATAGATCAATAACAGGAAAGGAGAGACCACTGCCTGTTGCTTGTTCCAATCCTTCACTCTCCATTTCTCACTTTTCACTCCACTCACATCGAATACCAAACTCACTTTGCAAACCCTCCACCACGTGTTGCCCTTTAAACTCGCAACTCGTGTCGCCAAACAAGGGGGAAACAGGAATCATGGGAAATCCAACCCCCCCCCCCCCCATACCCTCCCAGAGTACTTCCCCTACCAATCTCCCTCCCTCTCACAAATAAATCAATTAACATTTGCATACCAAACAACAAAACTTTGTCATTCCTTTATGCCAAATCTCTTCACTAAATGACAGTAAGAAATAATATTCCAAGAGCCATCTCGACTCAAATTTGATATATAGGAGCACTCTAACTATGGACATTGATTAAAGTATCAATGGTGATTATATCTGCTCCCAGGATCTTTCCATCGTAACGACCGTTCTACCCAATTAGATCGTATTGTATTGGCAACAGAATGATTTTGTCTCCATGACAGGAGAATCGTTTCATCTAGGGATAAATGTACGTGCATTCATGATCACTGTAAATCAATACCCTTCTGTCAATCACCGGGTTTATTAGGGATAATCCATCAATGAATAAAGGAGTGGACACAGATGTCACTGACTCATTTAATTGGAATTCAAGGAATTCTGAGAATTAGATCAACGAAGGGTTTGCAAGGGAGGATTAGATGCTGGTTAATTGTTTGCACTCCCCCAACTCTCGTGCACGTGTTCATTCAACTCTCGATTTGCCGTAACAGATTGGAACAATATGGAACAAGTCATCGGTAATCTAAAAGTAATGAATTAAAAAGAATTAAAACTAATAAAAAAATAAGAGAATATGAAATGTAATGAATAATGTACAATGCACAACATTCAGCAAACTTTATTGCACGTAAATCCTTGAGTGCTATTGAAACAAACTTTTTTTAAAATTTTGCTTCTTGATGGTCTTAAATGCCGTACAGACAATCAAAAGAAAAATCTTTAACTTCAAATGCTGAATCAAGTTTTACCAATAGTAAATGCATTTACACAAGAAGAAAAGAAAGAAAAGAAGTGTCGCTTTTCTCATCCAAATTATACAACAATCTCTCAATCCACCTCTCATAGTCATGATATCATCCTACCCAACTACCAACACAAAAGCGGTGTTAATTTGTTAGTGCCACGTGCACCCATTTGCTCTCTCATCTCCCTCACCCTAACCAAACCCCTATTCCCCCCGACTCCACCTCACAATTCCCCATCTTTCTCCAATTCTCCGTTGATGACTACCCTATTTTTCAGATCTACTAGCTTAATGTAGATTGGCGATAAGCAAATCAATGCGTATTTTTTAAACCACTAAGAGTTCGTTTTATCGGCTCTGATCTCGATGTCATCCATATTTCACGCTGACGCGACTCGTTTCAGTAACACGCGACCGTATTGTCCGCGCCACGCGTGAGTTACTAGTGGGGTGCCCTTCTCCACTGAGCGTCAGGAGTTAGCTGCGCATGCCTAGTCGATGGGCGGCATCTTT
The DNA here is from genome assembly GCA_034686365.1 of Pachymerium ferrugineum. NCBI lineage: Eukaryota > Metazoa > Arthropoda > Chilopoda > Geophilomorpha > Geophilidae > Pachymerium > Pachymerium ferrugineum. Next base: position 24,257 of record JAQGAS010000715.1, on the reverse strand, counting down.
AACGTGGGAACGGCGGGAAATGATGGTTTCACGCCTGAATGGGGCGTAGCTGATCTGCAATGGTGACTCTAAGAAGATAAATTTCATGCTTCATGGCATTGACACGCCTTTCGTTTTATGTTTTTAATTACAATTGTACAATAAAATTTATTAAAAAAATAACAGAATTCATCACATATCTCCGGGTGCTTTTAAAATTCACTATAATTTATATACGGCATTGCTTATATTCCCAGTTCATTTGAGAGCTGTTTAAAATATTAGTAGTTCCATAGATTACTAATCGAGCCATAGCACCAAATGTATGCGGATAATTAAGAATATTTTTTTCGTTAAAATTTGGTATATTGGACGTTGAATCTAGATACGATCGATGCCGTATTAATAGATGAATAGCAAAAAAGTCTTTCCACTTAGACCAATTTGTTTTATAAATAAGATCTGTACTTAAATTGACACCAAATAGCCAAGGTACGCGATGAACAAATTGTGGAGATTTTTCTAAAATTTTTGTTGGTAAATCTCCGGCGTTATAATACCACTGCTCAGGTCTAAAAATAAGAAACAAAAAGTTTTAACTTAAATAGTGTTTTTTGTTGCATTGAATTAATTTAAATCACCTGTAAAACTTGTACGAATCAATCCACATTTTTAAAACCCGGGCATCTTTATGAGATATCATTACTTGACATCCAAGGCTATAACCTTCTTTCCAACCCACTGTGAATTCAAAATGTCTAAATTTGTCAACAGATTTCACTAAATATGAATCAAAATCTAAAGCAATGCCGCCATAGCGAGAAAGTACAAGAAGTCTAGCAATATCCCCAGCATGGTAAACTGACGATAGAGGTCGCCCAAATACAGCATGCGGTTCATTCATAGCATGAATTTCAACACCTCTCAAATCTTTGATTTGGTTCCAGTAAAGACCTTGTAAACTCACACAATCGCAATGAATAATAATTTTTTCTGGTCTTTGATGACACCAGGCGGCGAGTAAACAAACCATTTCTGTAAACGTCATATTGTGATTTCGGAATTTGAAAAAATGAACAATGTTCGGGACGATGGGATATGGGAACCCGGTGATGTTGTCGGCAGTTGAAAAATCAATTTGATTGGAAAAAATGTTCAAGTTGTGATGAGACATGTAAGACTTCCATATCCAAAATGCGGGTAGAAGTAGAGCTGAGGCAACGATTAATTTTACCACTCTCTGTCGAATCATTTTCGCAAATCTTAAAAATAATAAGTTTGATTTTGTTAAAAATAAAAAAAAATAATTTTGACAACTGTTACCACAGTAGGACATAGCTTGTTGATATGTTTCAAAGTTGAACGAGATGGGCGCGGACATTTAAAGTTCGGTTTAAAAAAAAGGTGAAATTCTACATTATCGAAATACTTCGCTCTTGTACACCCTTTTATTTATTTATTTACGGTTTATAAAGAGTTTTAATTTTTCACTTATTTCAATATATACTTTCTGTTATAAGCCGCTTGAGACTATTGTTTTTTTTTAGCTTTCCAACGATATCACATTTTAGAGGACCCCACGGCCATCTTAGTTTGAGAGGGAGTTACATCAAGGAGAAAATATGTCAAAAATCGTTGTAAATACTCTGTGAACACTCATTACTATGCAATAATTATTGAAAAATATTCACAACAATGAAAAGTGTCGTGGGATCACAATCATCAATAACGGAAAAAAGACGGAACAATGACAAGGAAAAGGATGACACACCAGACAGCATGCCAGAAAAACTAAATTATAATTGTTTATACTTTTTCGGCACCTTGGGTGCAATATTTACATATATTTTCGATGTCGGCACAGACGTAGCACTTATTTATTTTTACTACAAGCGCGGAGATATTATCTATTTTGGCCTTACCATAACTTTTGTTGCCCTACCAGCAATTTCTATAACTGTTTTAAGTTTAAAATGGTAAGATAATGCGAAAAAAACAATAAATCATTTTTTTCGCAAAAGTTTATTAAGATTTTAAACTTCTCCTGAATTTAAAATACTATTTACAGTACTATGTTTATCAATATCAGATAACAATTATCACTTTATACCTTTTAACACACGGCTTTATTGTTATAATAGGTATTGGATGGAATATAAAAATTCTGAAGGCAGACCGCATATTAAGCCAATGTTGTGGTTTTTTCGTATAATTTTCCATTTTTTTCTAATTGGTTGTGTTTGGCGGTAATTTTGTCTTTTGACAAAAACTTGATTTTGTATCCTGATAATTTTGCTTCCTATTTTTAGAAGTATAGAAAGTATGTATTTCGGCTGCAAAAGTACAAAAACTAAGTCTCAACAATTACGAAAGAAGTATTACAAGTTCATGATAACAAATGATGCAGATACTAGTTTGCTGAGACTGATCGAGACATTTTTAGAATCGGCTCCCCAATTAGTTTTGCAGATTTTTATATTAGTGAAGAATGCGCAAGTCATAAAGGACCATTTCATGAGAGGTAAAATTGATGCTTGTTAAAGTTGCAGATAATTATTGCACAGTACATTAAAAGAGAATGATAATGCATGTTATTTTGCAGTGGTGTATTTACCATTTATTATTGTGTTTGCTAGCTTATTCACAACTTCACTCATAGTTAATGTGATGTTTCGTTTGAACAAGAAATACAAGGGACTTGTTTAGTATGGCTTGCACGAATAATTGGAAGCTCTCATGATCTTTGTTACATCTTACTTTTTTTTACTTCTGTTATTGTTCATTTAAATTGTACATTAATACAATGATATTTACACTGCTGTAATTTGATATGGCTTTAGGTGTTTAATAATGCATGATTTTAAATTTTTAGTGTTTAACGATTTTGGTGTGCCATCTAAACATTTGCGACCCCTCGCTCCATGTAAGTTAGCACATTAAATATTTCAAAAATCCCCATTCCTTCATAATTTCAAATCCACATTTCCTTCAGTTTCAGGGGAAACAGATGTTTTCTTAGGAGAAGGTCCCAAAGTCACATGTAAGCAAAAATGCATTGTAAAAATGTAAATAATGAAACAATATTTAAAATTTTACAGTGATTATACAACTGTTATCAATTTCTTCTGCCATCGTATCCCTCGCATGGGCTATGACTGCCTATGCCAGAAACTGTCGTTTTGATCAAGAAGACAAAAAAAACATATCAACTCTGGGCACAATATTCTACTTCCTGTGGCATCTTTTAACAGTGGGAGCTAGAGTTTTAGCTCTTTCACTTTTCGCGTCAGTTCTAACTTACTGGATTTGCGTGCCGGTCATTTGTCGCTTTACAGTGATGACAACGTGTATAATGATTCTCCAGGAGCCATTAAGCGACAATAAATGCCAACAAAAATTCATAGAATTTCTGTTTGGATTCGTGTACCTGTTTGCATTTATCAATATCAAAGACGAGCCAACTAGACGCAAATATTTATTTTTTTACGCATACGAAATTGTAGAAGACACCATTTTAGTGGCGTTGTGGTTGTGGGCTGTTGACCCAATCACTGCCATTTTTTATTGGGCAGCTTTGGCTTCCTATTTTGGAGGATCGGTTTTAGGTTTAACCTGTATGATTGTGTATTACGCTCAATTTCACCCCAATGGGCCTAGAAGAGATTTGAATACAACCTTTCTCAGCGTGTTACTTCCACCACAAGCGCCTTTAGAAAAGTCAAGCTCAAGATCGTCCAAGATTTTGCATCGGACACAATGGAATAATGAAGTGGAAACCTAATCTAAATGAATCTGAAATTGTGATTTTATGTATCCAATTACATATGCTACTTTGTATAACGATTACAATACCAATGTTCAAATACTCATTATTTTCATGAGTTTTTGTTATCAAAAATATATTTGTTGCTGTTATAAGTAAAGAAAACAGTTTTTACAATATTTACTTTGTTGGTGTGATTCTGCCATCTAGTGATAGAAGAATTAAACATCCCTTGCTTATTCTCTCTAAGAGCGAATAAAGTAGAGAAACTAACTACACTATTTCTTTGGGGTGAACAAACATCCCGGAGATCAATAGCAAAATTTTCATTTCCATCTCTCCTAGCAACATTCACCCATAACTATATCGATTTTATCTCCCTCGTCTCTTTGCCCAACCAATGAGAATAAAGCCCAAACTCCTACAATGACATCACTTCCCTTTTACGTGACAAATGGCCGCTTAGGCGTGTCGTCTTGCTGTCTGGTTCAACGAAGAGGTAATGCAGCCAGCTGAAGGCCGCAGCAGCCCTTACATCTTTGCAATGTTGTATGTTTGACCAAATTGAACCGGATATATGGAGGAAATGGAGTCTTGGCCGAAAATGGAACCTCATAGCGTTGATTACGAATACGGTATAGTTAACTTTAATAATTTACCGGAGATAAAAATCATAAAACATTGGAACGTGTAAAAAGTTCCATTAAAATAACATGCAATTGTTTAAAAAAAATTCTTTTTTAACGTATCTGTGTTGTTTAACGTTAAGGCATAAAAGCCGGTTCGTTTCCTTTTACGTTAGTAATTTATTTTGTTATTGAATTGAAAAGGAAGGAGACTCTTGAGCAGTGAAGCAGTAATTCAGGGTGAGCTTTTGCTTTGATGAAGTCAAGGTGGAGATTCGTTTTGTTTGCGGTTGAATGGACAGATGCAACCGTTGCCAGTGTGCGCAGATGATTTAAAGAAATGCTACACTTTAGTGGTTTACACTACCGGCGCGAATGACCTGAGTTTGCTATAAATAGCGCAGCAACAAGCAAATTTTATACTTATTGATAGGCTGCGCCTGTTTATCTAATTTACAGATTTTTTTTGCAGTATTTTAAAAGTAAAATTAGAGTTGTGTATAATAAAAAACCATTTATATTGTAGTGGAGCTGCCCGTTATGAAATTGTCTATTAACATCATTTATCAAGTTTGCATCGAGATTAATCCCAACTGATTTCACAACCATCAAATATAACATTAAGATTTTTTACAGTTAAAATTCCCTATTTTTCATATGATGGTTTTTAAAATTTACTGTTTAGATATTTTAAATTATGTCAATGACATATAAAATTTGCTGAGTATTACTTTAGGACTAGATTTATGCCGAAATATCATCCATTAAAATACAGAACTTTAGCAAAACTCTTGCTTAAATTTCAAATATAAATGGATTTCTTTTGAATTCACTTACCTTGCCCAGTCATTGACTATTAATATCACTAGCAGCTACAGACTGATTGACGCCTTGATACACGCAACAGTTCTTTCTTCCCACATTCAGACTTCAGTATATTCGATACCTAAACAAAATAAATTCTTTATTGGTTAAGTAGTAAATTCGTTTTTATCTGTCTTGAAAATTGAATTCAAAAATTTTAAATTATCTTCCTTCACTTTTTTGGAAACAGTGAATTTTTTTTCTCCAGTTTTGAGCCAAATCCAATTTCAAGAGGAAACTTTATAGCTTTAGGAAGCATGCCAACAGTTGTCTAAATTTTAGCTATTTTGCCGAAAAAAATATCACTTTCTTCCTTTCCTTTTAAAGAGTTTACTTCAATAAGAAGGAAGTTTTAGGTTTTCTAATTTCCTTTTGAATTTTGTGCTCTTTTATTGTTAAGGTTAAAAAATAAATATGCAAAATCCTTGTAAATCAATCAAATGGTAAATTATGCAGACATGGCACTTTGAGAACTATTGGCCCCGGGGTTGAATAAATTTTTCTGTCTACTTGAAGTTTAAATTGCGTGATAAGTAGGAACTCTAAGGGTCACTTTTCTTCTTAAAGATCACTTTGAATGCAATGTTGACCTCTCTATTGATTACCTGAGTGATTGGTCTCCAATGTAAAATCTGGATACATAAATGTTTATTATTGAGTCACAGAGGGAATTCTATTAACTTTGAGTGATAATAACTAACCTCAAGTTAATTTGTTTGAAAATTAGTGTTTTATAGTGTCGTATAAAAATATATTGAGCTTTTTTTTGTACATGAAACTTTAAATGTGTTAATTCTATTCTACTACTGTTTTTAGTTCTTCAAATAAATCTTAAGAGTGACCATGCCAACTGCACCAGTGTATAATCAAATTAAGTGGAGAGTGTAACATCCATTTTTTATCCTTCCCCTTTTCCCAATGGCTATTGAGCAGAGAGGATGGGTGATCTTAATGTTTCTTTTTTCTCCCCTTGTTGTGCCCTGGATTCTCTATTCCCCTCTACGAAACAAAGACACTTCAGCCATGAACAGATACCCAATGAACCCATGCATCATTTTAACAGTTTTCTTTATTCGTCCCCAACTCTCCAGCTCCCAATTCACTAACCCCAAATGGTATAATATATGAATAATTTACTCATCACGCATTCCCGTCACATATTTGCTGAGGATTGCACCAAGTTTCTCAACTTGTCGTTTTCTTAATGGCTTATATAAAAGAAAATGACTGAAATAATGATGGCATCAAATGGAATGCCTTGCTTGCAGCTGATATTAATGTCATGTGGGAATGAATTTTTTTTGTATCGAAGTTGTGTAATAATAATTTTTTATAGTTTGATGCGTTTAAATGGTAACTATCAAGGATTTAAAAATTTAATTTTTGAACCCGGTATGGCTCTAAAGTATGTATACAAGGTAAATTTACGACTGGTAATGAGTAATTTATTGATTAACGCTTTTAGAATGCATTACCATGAAATAATAATAAACAAGCTGATAAGGTAAAAAATTAAAGTAATCATAATTTTTATCGCTTACCTTTAAGAGTATACGTCTTGTAGTTGTGAGAGGTTGGTTCAATTTCTTTAAGGGTCTTATTGATTTTTCCGCAAATAGTCATACCGGTTATATGGTCATATTCGTTTTCAAGTGGTTTATTCTCCTAGAATGGAAATGTCGGGTTCAAAATGTTATGAAATAGAAATGAACAATAATTAACATAGTAATAATCTGAATTTAATGCTCTTTATTGTGTATTTTGTAGATGATCTGCAGGAGTTATATCAAAGTAATAATTACGAAGATTCCTTCCCTGGATATAAACAAAGCGTTACTCTACATGCTCAAATGGATACTGCCAACCCCACAGAAGGTCCTGGGACAGAAATGGGTTGGTTTCTGTGGGGAATAACCGCTGAGCAATTACCTATATTAATCGGTGTTACGGCGGGCGGTTTGGTACTCGTCATGACTATGCTTGGACTCCTTTTATGGCGTTGTTGTCAAGATATGGCAGACACGGATAAAAGTTACTGTGAGTTCTTATTTACCAATACTTTTGTTTGATTTTCTGTATGAAGCCCGAATGTTTGGGATCACTTACACGATAAAATATATTTAACAAACACCGCCATTTTGGTGACAGCAGTGCGCATGTGTTGTTATCGTGCAGCGCAGAGTAGTGACGTTAATTGTTACTAACTGTAAGACTTAAAACAAATTTAATAATTTATTGCAGATCTTCACCAAAGCGTAGAAGATTTGGAAGGAAAACCTTCTCAGCGGCAAGTTCTTCAAAAGTAAATAATCTTAAAATTTCTAATTTTGCTTATACAAGGCAAATGAACTTGTCAGAGCTTAGTAATTTTGCTAAGTAAAAAGCAAACACCTAATGCCCTCATTGTGGAATACATTTTTAGTACATGTTGGGAGGTGCCTGAATCCAATCCATCAAAATTCCATTTTAAGAGATGGATTTGGAGAATTATAGCTCTGCTATGTTATAGAAACAATTTCATTAATAATTGAAAAGTTTTTTTTTCTCCCCCTCTTTTATTATATCGTCATTATTTTTATAATTCCAACAACCTGTCAATAACAATTGATTCAATGAATCAACCTTTTAATAACGCATGGAAAATTTATTGCTGGAATCGTAAATGCCAAATCCAAAAAGAAAATGGTAAATGAACTGTTCAACTTTAGTTTTGAAATGCCAACAAAATTTTACAGCACTTTTTTGCCAGGTTTGAAGGATCATTAAATTAGAAAACTTCACATGTCAACTTACTCCGTGTATTTCAATTTGATTAAATATTCATTTTCTTTTTCCCAAATGGCTTCCATAATGTTGCCGAAATTGGTGAATTTTAAGTGCGACATGTCTTTACTCTCTTAACCATTTTCTGCTCTCTGCTGGTCAATTTAAAACATATAAACTGCATTTTTAAAGAGAATATATTAAAACTTTAGCAAAAGGAGAAAAAAATATCTTTGCAATTTGCAAAAGAGTTTCGACCTTAAAAATAGGACTTGCTCCTTAGGGAGTAGGGATCATTAGTTTTTTCTTTCTAATCTGAACGCGTCAACAAATTACTTGACACGGGCCTAATTAGATTAAAGAAATACACGTGGTTAGATCTGAAAGGTAACATCCAATTAGGGTTGGTTCTGCAAACACTTTTCATCACACTTCATTTGACTTTTTAATTTAAACATTAGAAATCTCATTACCCAAAAATTAGGGTAGAAAAATCCTAAAAAGTCTGTTATCCCCAACTGCATCTACGTCCATTCATTTGCATCTAAAGATCGAGTTTCTCTCTAGCATGAAATCTTTGTGATTGGCAAGACAAGTGCAGAGTTAGACATTAAAAAAATGGGGAGAAGGGGAAAAATATTTTGCAAGGGTAAATCAATCTGACGGCGCCACCTGAGCCATTTCCAACCCCCAATTATATTCAGGCGCCACATATGAGTCACATAGACAAGGGATAATTATATACAATTGGTGTATTTTTTCAATTACTAAGTGGTTGCATATGTCAATTGCAGTGAATCTGCTGTCTTTCTCAGCTCTTCAAAGCCCGGAACTCAAGTATATCAAAGTTGCTTGGTGGAAAAGGGATGCGAGATCGGAGCCGGAAATATCACACGATCACAATCTGCTCCTGTGAAGGATCAAGAACAAGTATAAATAAGTTAATTTTTGTGTAGTGACAATATTTTAAAAATGATATTTTTTTAAGGGTCCATCGTCGACTAAAAGTAAAAAATTAAGGCCTATGAGTCAACCATTGCAGTTCAACCCGTCCGATGCATCATTTGCAACTCGCCATGTGAACGCAGCCGGTTTGCCACCTCAGTTATTGCATCTTGCAGACATTCCAGAAATTTCACAACGAAGTTGTGATGGTTTGGATCAATACAGTCAATACGCTTCGTCGAGTGGTAAAGCAATTGACTTTGGTGATTAACCAGTTGGCCGTGTTTAATTACTGTTTGCGCCTTTAGTGCTTGATGAGACGACCGATAAGATGTTCCCTCATGCGCAGTTGAGTGAAGCAGCTCTCAAGACTCGAAGTCTACCAGCCTGGGTACGTGCAAGACCAAGGCCACTTTCCACTGAAGATGATCTAAGTGATCTTTATGCAAAAGTAATTTAACTTGATTAAATTTATTGCAATTTTTTTTAAATGGTTATTTTTCCACAGGTTAGTTTCAGTAAAAAACGGAAAAATCGAATGCGGAATGACAGTGCAGCCGCCATCGCCTTGAATAAAAGCCGAAGTCAGTTCATTCAGTTCCCTTTTGTGCATAAGGACACAGACTCTTTAGTGGATAATGAAGCTGTTGTAGTGTACGATGAACGAACAGCCTTATGATGTAATCATGAGAGATTTGTAGAAATTTCTTTTTTGTGGTGGAATTGCGGTTTGAGGTCTTTCTTGTTAGAAGATTACGGTAAAGGATGTAGGAGCGTGTGTTGTTGAATTCATGTACGTTAAAAGGGGATTGGGGGAAAACAGTCATATCATTTCCACTAATACGTAAAAGGCAGTGCTTCTGTGATTGGTGTTTTTTGCAATTGCGAATTTGGACGGAAAAGTTGAGTTGGGAAATTATAACCTTTTCTAATGTTTTTGAAGGTTTTGTAAAAAAAACTTTTGCAGTTGCAAAGTATTGCAAAATCTTTAATGATTTTTTTTTTTAAAAATTCTAAAACCTTTTGTATTTTTGTAATTTTTCAATTGTATATTAATTATAGCTTTTAATCCACCAGTTAACGATATTTTCTAAATTTGCAGACTATTTTAAGGCCTTATGTAGAGCAATGCAACAAATTAAAGCTATGTAATTGCAAAATTTTGCAAAATTTTTGATAAACTATGATTATTGAAATAGAAAAAATCCTAATTCAACTTTTACTTTCAAAATCATTATTTTAAAAATCTTTCAAAACTTGAAAACAAAAAAAATCTAAGGCACTGGTTGTACCTGATCTGGAGAAAAAGTGTGTGTAATTTTCGGCGTGAGAAATTTTAAACATTTCCGCAAATTAAAGTCTATATTAAAACATGAAAATTATAAATTACTAATTCATCTTCATTGTAACTGTGTGCTCAAATTCTTTGTCGGGATTTCTTTTCCAATAAAAAAGACCCTCCCTTAAAGATATTGACAGACTCATAATTCATGTAGATATGACTGGAATTTTTTAAAATCAATTCATGTAAACAACAATAACGTGTCATTTGTACATTTCTTTCTTGATGTAAAAGCGCGCTTGTACGAAAATGTAAACGTGAAAAAAATTCAATGTTGGTGCGAAACATGCGTTGTGTGTAATTCTTGGTGAATGTTTTTTGAAATTATTGTGTTCCTTGTTGTTATTTGCTTAACTTTTAATTTTTATGAACAAACAAAAATGCCTCCAAATTTTTCGATGAACGAAATTTAAAGTGGTTTATTAAATCGCTTAATATAGCTCAGGTGTTTATATTTTTTGTTGTACTATGAGTATTATCAACAATTATGCTGCACCAAGCAAGCTGTGTTTGTTAATTTGGTGTATTTGTTTTTGGCTTATTTTTAATTAATTTACGTTTCATAATTTACTAAAGCAGTTTAAAAGAAATAAATTCAATGCGATGCTTTATATAAAAACCTTCTCTTGTCTTCATAAAACGCAATGAATTACAAAATTCTGCAAGAATCCGTCGTCTGCTTCAAGTATTAATTTTTCATTGGCTTTGCTGTAACGTCGCTATCACGTGATATCCTTTTCCGGTTTGCCCATGTGGTTGTAAACATGGCGCCATCCAGGAACACAAAAATGCCTAAGAAAGCAGAAACCAATACCAAACATTTGCCTGTAAGTTTTGTCCCTGAATAATTACCCAATATTATTTATTAAAGCCTTTATTTTCATCAGAAATCGCTGAGGACAGATCCACATCCAGGCAAGGCGCCCATTCAACGAGAGAAAATAAAAAAATATACACATGGCCACATAGAGAGATATGAGACCGACGCTGTAAAAACAAAATTTCACACGACTAAATACTTCAATACTAACAAAAAACACAAATACGCCGTACGGCAAGCTGCACGAGCTGAATTATTACTTTTAGAAGAAAAGGGGTAGGCAAAATCATCTTTAGAACTTTAATGTCGAAATTACATAAATCTTAATTTATCCTAAAGCTATATAGAAGCCGATAAAGATGAAGATACGTTGAGGTTAACTCAGAAAGATATATCTAATGTTGTAGACATAACCAGCGCCTCAAAAGTAAAGTTTTATTTTTTCTATTGTAAACTTAAACTTGTGTAATAATTTTTCAATTAATTTCAGTTCTTCGATCTGAAGTTAACTGACTTTGGACCATATGCTATTGATTATATGCGCAATGGGCGTTGTTTATTAATAGGTGGAAGGAAAGGCCATGTCGCTGCTTTTGATTGGGCATCGAAACATCTGAAATGTGAAATGAATGTGATGGAAGAAGTTTACGCAGTCAAGTATTAATTTTAAAACATTGTAAATTGAAATTGTTATTTATAATGGTAATGAATTTTATAGATGGTTGCATCAAGAAACGCATTTTGCTGTCGCACAAAAAAAGTGGATGTACGTATATGATAATCAAGGTGTAGAATTACATTGTGTTCAGTCCATGGATAAGGTTTTGAATATGGAATTTTTGCCGTATCATTTTCTTCTGGTCACTTCAGTAATTATATTTAAGTATAGGGGATTAATACAATTTTTAATTATGGCTGATTTTTTCAGAATGCAAAAGGGTATCTTAGTTGGCTTGATGTAACTGTAGGTCAGATGGTATCTCAGTTTCAGTCTAGGCAGGGCAGGCTGGACATAATGTGCCAAAATCCATATAATGCAACAGTTGCTTTAGCGCATTCTCAAGGTTTAAATTTTAACGAGTGTAATAATTTTTGCCGTAATTCAATGCCAATTCTTTCTAAGGTGTTGTTACAATGTGGTCTCCAAACATGAGGGAACCATTGGTAAAAATGTTATGTCACAAACGTCCGATAAGATCCATCGCTATTGATTCAACTGGAAGGTATCTGTTTTTAAAATTGAAGTTATTACAGTGATTTATTAACATTCTGTTTACGAATATATGAAAGATATATGGCAACATCCGCAATTGACCGGTCTTTGAAAATCTGGGATGTTAGAAATACTTATAAATGTGTACAGAGTTACATAATAAGTTCTGGTGCAAGTAAATTGGAATTTAGTCAGACAGGACATCTTGCTGCGAGTATGGACAACAGAGTAGAAGTAATGAGCTTATTTTGCAATTCTTTATACACAAATACGGACTTAATTTAACATTACTTTTAGATATTTCAAGACTGTTGTCGAAAGTCTGCAGCGAGACCTTTTTTACGGCATAAAGGAAAAGAACCTGTTCATGCAATTAAATTTTGCCCTTACGAAGATGTTCTCGGAATAGGTCATTTAGGAGGATTTACGTCCATTTTAGTTCCTGGTGCTGGGGAGGCTAATTTTGATGCTCTGGAGTGTAATCCTTTCCAAACTAAAACGCAGAGAAGAGAAGCTGAAGTGAAAGCTTTGCTTGATAAGGTGTGATGTTACAAGAGTGTTTGAGTGAAGGATATTAACCTTTTATTTATTTTAGATACAACCTGAAATGATCAGTTTAGATCCACTCAGCATAAATAAACTCGACCTCCCGTCATTGAAAGAGCAACATGAAGCGAAAAAGAAATTATTAGTACGTTTTATAACACACACTTAAAAATAAGTTGCTGTGTGTCTAAAACTTGTTTTTTATTTTCAGTTTTTACGGCCTCCCAAAATAGATTTTAAACCTCGACAGAAGAAAAAAGGACGAAGCAGTTCTAAGAAAGATATCCAGAAGATAAAGGGTGTTAAGGAATATGCTAAAAAGGTATTCACAGTTTTTCTAATTTCTTGATTGTATTAATTAAATTTTTTTTGTTTAGGAATTCGTTAAACAAAATTTATTGAAAACAGGAGATAAGACAGCGAAAAATGAAGGTTCAGTTGGCCCATCTGATTTTTTAACAGCAAGGTTTAAAAAGAAATAAAACAGACTAATTGAATATTTGCTTGCTTCCATTTAATACAAATACAAAATGAATCGAATCACACATAATTTATAGAACATTTAACTTACAACACTAATAACAATTACAATACAGAACTTATTGAAAAGCAATAACTAAACAACTGGCCTAATTTCTACGTTAACTAATGTCATAATGAAGCATTGAATTAGCTTAGCATATATGACAATCTAATCACCGGGCTTGTCATCCAAAGTGCCAAAAGTGGTCACTGTTTAAAATTAAGAAAAAAAAAATCACTGGGATAAGCATCCATGCGCAAGAGATTTCTCCTATATGAAATTCTTATTACAACATTAAAATATTCAAAAAGGGTCATAAAGTTATAAATAAAAAATACAGTCATAAAACTTTTACCCAAAAAGTGAAGTATAAATATCTACTAGTAAAAATTCGACGTGTTTTTAAACTATTACAATTAAAGTCTTTATTTTTTAAAGGGTTTTCAAAATTTTTGTCTTGAATCTGCAGCAACTAATCTCAGTCTTCACCACAAAGCTGTCGATTTGCCACCAGGGGGATTGTTGACCCGTATTCCTGGACGTGGACTTTTAGTGTCATCGAATTGTGCACCTGGAAAAATATCTCAAATTTAAAAAAACTACTATTACAGCAGATTTAAATAATTATTTACCTGACAGACTGAAACTCGAATCCTGCATATTGCGATGACCACCTCGTGTAAGAGGTCTCTGGTGAAATTCGTCCGAAGAACATACTGAAGATGCAGACGAAGTTCTCGTCGGAGATTCAAAAACCAAGCCGGCAGGAGCTTGATAAATTGGTGTCGAAGCAAGATTCAATCCATTCGTTGCTGCTACCATTGGACTTTCCACCGCGGGTCCGTTTAAGGGCTCACGGTCAACTTTGCGGGGCAAAAGTGCCTGAAAAGACAAACAACTTATGTAAGTCATCACACTACAAAGTTGTTGAAACTTGATAGATGATACTTTAAAAATAATTATTGTGCATTACCTTATCCTTGCCCTGCACGCGCATGTAAACATGCGGAGAGAAAGTTGGCATAGCAACGAATCGACCAGCACCTTGGCTTGTCCTCAGCTCTCCTTCTTCCATTACAAGTCGGCCGTTTGCAATCACGTGAATTGGTACACCCTGACAATACATCCCTTCGAATATGTTGAAATCAACCTTCTGATGATGCGTTTTGGCTGATATGGCACGGGTAGAGTGACCGTCCCATACAACGACATCCGCGTCAGAACCGACTGCGATACGACCCTACAGTATAAACATTTTGTGAAAGATCTGTTACTCACTACCTTCTAAGATTTCAAAAAATATAATTACTTTTCTTGGATAAATATTAAATAACTTTGCTGCATTAGTACTAGTTACAGCCACGAACTGACAGGGGTCCAGCTTTCCAGTCATCTGTTTTAAAAAGAAATATAAGTTACAAAATGCAAGTAAAAATAAATAACATAATTAACTTACCACTCCTTTCTCCCAAATCACAGACATTCGATCCTCCACTCCATTCACACCGTTGGGAATCTTAGTGAAATCATCCTTTCCTGCAGATTTCTGTGCAGAAGTGAATGTGCAGTGAGCCGATCCAGTCACATGCAGATCTCCACTGGACAAAAAGTCCATCAAATAGCTGGGAGTTGTTGGGTCCAAACGAAGTGGAGGGCTCATCACGTGAGCTGCACAATGGTTCCAACACTTGTTGTAATAGTGAGTTCCATCAGTACCCAAACTTGCAGCGATGGGTTCCCCAAATGCAATTGCACCTACGTTAATCAACACATAAATTCAAGAATTTTTAGAAATACTTTGCCGATAATTACCCTGTTGCCGTTTTTTCGATATAATGTCAGCTGTACTTTTGCTCATAACATCAGATATAATAACAGGGCAGTTAGCTTGGAAAGCTATTGTAATAGCATGGTTGGCAGAATCAGCTTCCACCTTTAAAAAAAAATAAAACGTTGAAACTTGTATATAAATACAATGTTTTTATTAAATAGTTTACGTCTTCTGAATGACTCAATTGACTCCCTTCTGGTCCAGTCACTCCCATATTCAGCAGTCGTTTCTGGTTTCGTGCTACAATCGACCCATTTCCACAGTGAACAAATGAAATTCCACCAACATTTTTGATCGCTTCCATAGCGTCGCACATTTCTTCATCGTTTAACATCAACTCGTCTTTAAATGATGTGAACAACCGGAAAGCACTTACACCTAAACAATATAGGTATTAATAACATGACATGAACATTCAAACCAAACTAAAAACGGACTCACCTTTCTCGTGTGTTAAAATTTCCATTTCATTTCTCGTTTTGGGAGTCCAAGCAGGAATAGTCACTTGCAATCCATAATCGCAGCATGATTTCTCATCAGCCAAATTTCGCCATTTTTCGTATGCTTCCAAAATAGACGTAGCTCGGTTTTCGATTACGGTATTCACTAAAACATGATTAATTTTCTTTAATTAAATTTCAGAAATACGTGCATTTTTGACCAAAGTTATAAACTTCTACACATAAAGCTTACCTATCATGGTTGTTCCTCCAGCCAACGCCGCTTTCGTTCCTTGATAAAAATCATCCACTGGCATAATTCCATTACTAGGCGTTTGAAACTGGGTGTGAGTATCAATCCCACCTTGAAAAACAATTAAGATAAATTAACTTATATCTACACGTTAAATTAAAAAACACAAATCATACCTGGAATTACAAGTTTCCCTCTAGCATCTAATGTTTTTGTACCCCCTGGAATAGTCAAGTCTTTTCCAACCTGCCTGGAAAAAATAAAATGAAATAAAACAAATAAAAACAATTCAAGGTTACTATTTCTTTTTTTTATATAATTTCGATTCAAAATTACTTCCCACACCTACAGGAAATAACAGCCCTAATAAATTACAACACTTACTTAATAATTCCATCTTCGACATACACGTCACCATCCACCATCTGATCATCGTTCACGATTTTTCCGCCCTTTATCAAAATCCGATTTTGCGCACTCTGCAATTAGAAAATTCACTTTCATTCCTGATAACCTAAAAAAACCTATTCCTGTCCATCACTGTTTAAAAAGGAGGTCACTCAAGGTCTTCAGCAGTTATTCTTAACAAAACTAGGCTATTTTAGAAAACAGCTTTTACAATTTTCCCACGGGGGTGTAAGGGGAATAAATCCTTAAATAAAAGAAAGAGGTTGGGTTCTACCTCATCAGCAAACAAAAGCCATTCATCACCTGTCAAACGACAGACAACTAATTTCTCTTTATTGACGTCAGGTGTCCTTGAATTTGAATCCTTAGTGTCAAAATTTGCATTCAAATTTATACCCTACCGTTAAAAATTAGCCTTAACAATTATTTTGTTGACACACTAGACCGTGTCTATCACAACTAAGACAATGCACGAATGTATACCATATGTATAATGACCAGTTTTATTTATATTGTTAATTATAGAATTTAAAATGTCAAGAGAAATGATTCTATAGAATGTCGCACTGTTTCCCTCCCATTTACTAATTATCTCAATTCTGCTCACCAAGTTGTCGCCCCTTTTCTCATTCAACTCTGAATGACCTCACACCCCGCCCACAGAACAAAAAGTTGTAAATGAGTGGCAACTACTCTACTTTTTCATGCAGGAAATTTCAAGAGAAATAAATCACGAGCATTTGCAATCATGTTTATTGTTGTTTTTATTGTGTCAAGACTTTTTTTTGACTTCCAGTTGAGATTTAAATTTAAAACAGGGTATTCCTTTGCCAAATAAATTTGGCTTAATATATCCGAACCAAAAAGGGAAAGTATCAGACTACATATAAGACTAATGGCTATAAAATATGAAGTGCTATGCTCTTCACAGTTGGCCTTAATATCTCTCACTATGGTCATTTAACATTCTGATCTTTCTGTGTATATGACCGTTGTAGTACCCAATTATTCTATTCTGAGTTTCTTCCTGCTTTAGCTATGTTATCATCCTCTTTGCTCTTTTGCCTTCAGTCTCACACTTTTGATCTCTGAGAGCAACATCCTACTCGATTATTAAATGTGATGCCTTTCTCAAAATTGTTTTCTTTTTATTCTCTTGTCAATTTTGTGTGACCTTGGTCTCTCCCTCTGTAATTCCGACATCCCGTTCCCTATAAAATTTCGTGTTTACAATTTTGAAAAATATTTTTCCGCATCACAATTAATAAGGAACAGGACGTTCTCTTATTCAAACAACCCACCAACACAAAAAAATTATCAAATCCTGTCACTTTCAATTAAAACTAGAATCCAGCGGTCAAAAAATTAAAGACATCTTATCTATATACCCATTTCAAACACTGTAAAACGTTTATCTTTACATACCATTTTCCCTCCCCTTCCAAATGACAACCACCTGACTCCATTGTAAGTCTTTTATCACCTACCTGTAAATGAATTGGAACCTTTTTCACGGGTGTACCAACAGGAGCATGAGTCGACATGTTCAATATCGACTAAACTGCTAGTGCATCCGCGGACGATGGATAAAAGTAAAATCAAAAATTTCCAATTTTCGCAATTAATGAAAAGGAAAAACCGGGTAAATATTCAACGTTGCCTTTCGGTCTAAAGTCTTCGTCCTGGCGATAGGATGGCGCAATATTTGTGCCGCGTCCTTAGCCAAATAAATCCTTCTACCTCATACAAACGTAATCTCAAATCATTTGATAAGAGATGTTTCAAGGACTAGCTCGGCGCATAGCTTCAGTGCTCACCGCGTTCCCGATTCACTCTCCCATTCGATGCGAATGATGCACCATCTGTGTGTAACAGAAAACACTACGCCCTGAACGAGGATAAAATAAACGACTTGCAAAATGGCGCAGTAATGATACCCCAAAACCGGATAGATGGGGAAGCCTTTTATTATGTCAATAAACAAAGCGTGAAATTTAATACAACTCAAATAAATGTTTTATTGATAGATTCTATGCCAGTGAAATGACTGCAATGAAGAGTTGGGTGGGAAAGTTAAGGTATGATGGGAGTGCCTGGCAATCCAGCATCACAAGAAGGCTAGACACGGTCTAGCCTGAAATAAATCGATTTAGTGAGTCATATGGAGGGGTAAATACATTGGAATTATGGAATCCCTCTAGTGAGTCAGTTTTAGCAATCTAAATTTTGGTTGTTTTAAAGTCAGGGTGTCTTGTTTTTGGTGGGGTAGCAAGGTATATAATTTCATTTTTGAGTCAATGAATTGCAGTAAGACAGATGTTTTATCCCAAACTTCTGCTTCTAGCAATTTCTAAAACCGTATGTCTGTTTACTTCAATTGAACTAACCAAAAGAAATAAAAAAATTTGCTCCTTTAACATGAAATTTTATTGGCAACCTCTTGACTTATGTTTAAAATGCCCAATTATCTGATACATGATTTCCTTTCTGTGTTTGATGAGTCATTTTTATGTACTGATTTAAATCTATCAAATTGGTATATGCTGAGGTATGTGTAGAGGATGTCCTTGTCCATAGTTATCATATCTAAAAAGACTTTCATTCACAAAGTCAGTTTGAAAGTATAAGTAAATTGATAACAGGGTTGATTGACTGTGAGAAGTATATCTCATTTCTAAAATAAGCTGGGTCATTAGACAGCATCTGCTGTACCTGCTGCTAGATAAAAATAGAAAGTGGTGGTGGGGAAAATAGTGGGAAAATTATTTTAAAATAACTTTTTCAATTTTTTCATCTCTGAAAAGTTCATAGAAGTTAAACCAAATAAAGAACCTGGGAATTACTGTTTCATAAACACAATATAAAGTAAACAAATTGCATGCTGGGAACCTCTATTTACACAAGGTGTTTGCTTCCAATATGACAGTATATGAGGTGTAAAAGACTTAAGTGCTTTTTTCATGACTTCTTGAAAGGATTGATTTGGGTAGATAACCCCCTAATCCTTCCAACATATTTTCTAATTTGCACAACTAATTTTACCCCAAACCTGCCAACAACTTTACCCCTGTGGTTAGCACTTCCAGATGCTCTACTGACATTCCCATTGCTAATTATCATGAAAAAAGTTAGTGTTTCCTTGAACCTGACAGCTGTGTAATGAGTAAAAAACCATTTTGGAATTTCATACTATAAATGGAAATAGCTGAATGTCCTGAGGAGAAATGAAAAGAGGGGAAAACGTAGGAGGAAAATAAAACTCTGACCTATTTAATACAATATTCAAATCTGTTACGCTTCCTGAATGTTTTAATGAATAACAAAAAATGTTTTATGACAACTCTTTGGAGTTAATTAGGTTAAACTTGTTAAACAAACAATAACAATTGCCCCAAAATATCTTTACTCTTCATTCATGTACAATAATATAAATGTAATTTTAAGGTTCATTATCCCTTGACATCTAATTGAAGTTTCTTAACCCTAATTAAAAGCTTCTCAGGGTTCCAACCCACATTATTGCGTCCACGCCTATCAATTATGTGATCAATATTAAGTAAAAATGACGACTGTCAAACAAATTTCCTACCCAATTTACAATGTATAGGCTCGGATTACTGAATCTCAATTAACTATTGTAGTTTTTTATATCTTTATTAATACTTTCCTGCTGCGTACTACCAATATCATCACTGCCCATGACTTTTTCCAGACCACCAATGTTTGTAATGTTTAAATTTCAATATCTTCTTTACTTAACTCTCTTAAGCAAGACGCCAAATCATTATACTTACAGTAATGCCAGGTGTTTCACTCTCAGCACGAAAAGTAGCCCGGTCTGTCTCCATTTTCTTAGTGGAATGAAACAAGGTGTGTTTTGCTTAAATTTTTCGTGAGCTCAAATCAGATTAACTCCCCTTAGGCGTCAAAATGAAGTTAGAATGGGAGGAGTTTTGCATGTTAATATTTCAGGGTGAAAAAAGGAATGTCCGGAAATGCCCTTCTCATTAAACCAGCTGGAACATTTCCCCGGAATCACAAAAGAATTAAAAGTGTTGAGGGTGATTATCTTATCCAAACAATCAAAATAAATGTAGAATAAGGAAATGTCCGTTAAATGATGGGAATTGTTTTTTCTTTATGAAATTCAGAAGGCAGTCAAATAGCTTTGTGTTAATGCGTGGGTACATTTCTCTGAAATTCTAGATTGGTGTTTCTTGTCACGTTTGGGACCTTGACTTTGGTATGTGATATTTTATATTGGTATTTTTACTTGTGATCACGAGAAAAAAAAAGTTGTAGTTTTATTTTATCATTCAAGGTAACCTTTTAAATGGAACAACGAAGCCGGTGTAATATGAAGAAAATAGTTATAAAATAAAAATTTTTTGTAAAAACACAAAACTTTCCCAGTGTTAACACTAAATTAGCTCTTCCCTTATATAGAACTGATCAAAAGTTGCATAATGTTTAGCTACAAATTTTACATCATCTCGCGACAACAATTTTTACTGTATATTGTACGATGTGCAAGTAAAGGTACCATATATTACCCCCTCAAACATTTCCTTGAATAATCTATCTTTACTAAGATATGAATCATTTTAAGAGAAGAAGTATAAAACGGATACAAAACGTCCAAACTTTTGAAATTATCTAACCTCAGCGCTTACTTGGCGGAGAGGACGAGCGCCCTCTATCGATTATTCACAGTCTTAAATGGGTGTACAAAACACTAGGTCTCTTTTCACTCTAAAACGATGATCCTTATTTCCTCAACTACAGAAAATTACAATTCATACAAAGTAAAGGTAAAATGTAATAAGTTGGTTTGTGTGTCATAACCATTCCGGCTAGTGCTCACAAAACGATGTTGTCGTTAGTAGTTCAAACAAAAGCGACTGGACATGTGGGTTAGTGTTCAGCCAAGTCTGATATGAGGTTAAGTTAATGAACGACTAGTCGTTGCAAATTTGAACGGTCAAATTTTGCCCCAAGTTGAGTTTGTCATCTGCTGTACATGCAGAAATGTCTTGAAAACCAACGTCCAATTTGCAATACAAGTTCAACTAATATTAAACCTTTTTAAGTCACACACTGAACAATAAAAAAAGGACAACTGATACTTATGACTAACCCACTTTTTTCCCAAATCATGAGTCACCAACATCTTATTAATTCATCTTCACGACACCCTCCAAAAAAACCCCAAGAACACTACCTCAATAATCGGTTCCGCAGCAACAACTTCTGCTTCCTTCATTTGCATTACTTCCTCTACAACCGGTCCATCACCATTGCTTTCTAATAGCGTCACTTGAAGGACTTCTTCAACTTCCGGTGGAGGTGGTTGAGCCATGTGTTTATCAACTCTCCCTTTTCTCGAGGAGGGACTTCCTTCACCTAGACTAAGCGATTTCGCTTCGAATGCATCGGGTATAAGGCCGAAGAAAGAACTCTTAAGGCGGGGTCGTGTGGGAGTCCCGTTAGAGGAACCGATTGACCCAATGGACGCAATTGACCCTGCCACCGAGTGGGTGGGGGACGTTGAGCCACGACGAACGGAATCCATCTCGCACTCTTAGTAAAGAGGGAATGGAAACACGGCGAAGGAGACTAGTGGTGGAAAATGGAAATAAATTCTTTAAAACTTTTAAGATAAGGTTATGGGATGAGAAAGAACTGGTTTGAATTGACCCCTTAAAATAATTAAAATGTGTATAAGTTACGGAAGTTTTTTCTTTTTTTGTTATTGAAATGTGTTTTGCATTTTTAGGTTGAGTTAGAGGGTTAAGTACTTGAGAATTTATAATAGGAAGAATGATAACGGAAGTGTTTTATAGTTTGACTTGCTTGGAAATTTTGTGGGGGATTTTATGACTGGTCACGTGATTTGTTAATCTTATTTACAAAATGAGGACACAACCTGATGGGGCCCATCCGGATAAAATCAAAAGTATGAATTAATTCAGAAAATGACTCTCTGACATGTCATGTTTACCACCACTTCCAAACAAGACAAATTTTTTCATTCCATTTTCAGACTCATAAAGATTCAAAACCCCAACAAATTCAACAAAATGAAACCAGATACCCACTGACAGTATCTTTCAAATCCAACACGACAAATGCATGAACATGACTAACACACTGAGTAAAAACAATTGTCCTTACCTAACTAAAAATGCTTCGCCGGTAAACAGAAAATAAATAACCCTAAACACACTTTAGGTAAGACACCCGGTAGAATGAGGCAGCACGAGGGGAGGGGGACTCCCACACACATTAACCCTACCTTATAGACGACGCATGCGCTGGTATAAGTGCAATGCTTGTTCCGGGGCCTCGTTCCATAGGCGCCATCGAATTATTGATTGACACCCGGTAGACGAATGGGAGGAGAAAAGGTTAGAGAACCCTAGTGACTGTTTGTGGTGACTCATTTATTGATTGGGATTAGGGTTTATTCAAGTTATATTTTATAAATAGTATTCGCATACAGGCGAGGTTGTTCACTCTTTAAAATAATGCAGAGCTTGGTGTTTTGCCAATTTGGAGACAAATAAAACGATATTTTTTTAACGACTCTTTAATGTTAAAGCTGAGTCGCAGTGAATTGTGCCGCCGCCTAACGCCGGTTTATTGTAGTGCGTCGACCTCAAGGAAATTGATTTAAGACAATCAAATAAGACATTTTGTGGGCTGTATAATGGAATTGAGTTTATGTAATAATGTAAAAGCATTTAGATTTATATGATAATTAACATCTGTTTCATTTATCATTAAAAATAGATGGTTTACAGTACATTATATTTTATATACGACTGTATTCATTTGTATATTCAAAGGGCAGAAAAGCATAATTTTGCTCTCAGGATGCCTAACATTTTAAAGATATTTTCTTTATTATTTTCTTATGTGTATACTGACACCTAACGTCATTTTCACGAAGTACTAATCATTACGACTGACGTTTAAAGCAACAAGTGACAGCCGACTGTTATAAAAACCCTGACCTTCACTCCCCAGTGCTACAGCTAATTCAGTTTTTTTTTGCAATTAAGAAGTTCAAATTTCTCCGCCTTAAAAAAAGGATCATCTTTAATTGACCTAAATACGTTTCCCACAGCAACCTTGATTGAGAGCTGAGAGAGAACATTCAGATGTCATATCCTGTCAATTTTTCTCTTTCCTAATTTTTCTCTCTCAATTCATTTCATTTTCACTATGTGAAACTTTCCCCTTCCACTTTTCCGCAACGCGCTCCCTGACGTCAATAAAAAATTGATATTTTGTTTCAAATTTTTCGTGCTATTGTAAATGATAATTTTCCACCTGAAATGCAATTTATTCGCCATTTAAATCTCTGGGTCTAAATTTAGAAGGATTCCAGGGTAAATAGCCAATAAAACTATAAGTTACGTAATTCATTTTTTTCAGTTTATCAAAGTTCATAGTAAAAAAAGAAAAATTATGCTAAATTGGATTCAACAAGCTTACCATTTTGATGTAGGTCCGAGGGTCAATTGCTAGTAACTTTTTCCACCAATTTAATTATGGGTCATCCGTAACGATATGCCCACATACGATTCTGGCAAAAGGCAAAACGGCAAAACACAGCCAGTTTCGATTTTTAGCGGGCTCTAGCGGGAAAATAAGATGGTAAAAAAACAAATTGTAATTCTTTATACTTTTAACCTAATATTAATTTAGAATTAATAATAGAAAGAATTTTTATTAGCAAAATATCTAAATTAATTCAAATAAATTGAAAACGTTTTAATAATTTAGACATGTGCTGCCATCTCGTTACAAAACGAATGGCCGAACTGCCTGTTTGCAAAGCTAGCCTGTTTGCGTTTAATACTTTGTAGGCTGTAACGTACCATGGATATATTAAAAGCTGAAATTGAAAGGAAGAGAAAGCAAGTAGAGAAGGAT
>JAQGAS010000714.1:0-36148 GCA_034686365.1 Pachymerium ferrugineum | reverse complement strand
GGAGTATTTGATCTCCAAAATTAGAGTTGAAGGAGTCCAGATGCAGAGCTCAGTATGGGACAAGCAAAACTCCTCAACACTCCTCAACACTCTTAGAAATAAAGGTAGGATAAGGTCTGCGAATAGGGACAAATGGATGAAAGGCTCTAAAAATAATATAGGTTTATACTACGAAAGGTTAAGTGTTAAACCATCTAAATGTAAAACCTTTTGTAGTAAAAACCTATATTATTTTTAGACCTTTTCATCCGTCATTCTCTATTCTCAGACCTTATCCTACCTTTATTTCTAAGAGTGAAATGGAGTGAAATGGCGACTTTTTTTTATGAGTGTGTGGTTAGAAAATTTTCAAAATCCATTTTTCTGATTTCCAAGTACCAAAACTGCATTTTTCTCTGACCCATTATGACCCCTTTAGTAGTTTTTTTATGGTTTACTGCCGTTTCGTTATAACAAATTTTTCCTGTGTACCCATAGACTCTTTAACCCTGGTTTAAAGATGTTAATGGAACAAGAATATTGTAAATAATGCATCACAGATAAAATAAAAAAAACTTAAAACACCGTAAATTAAATATCGATGTCTTGCATATAAAAGAAAACATTCGAGCAGAAGCCCTAACTTTTCCCTGATTTCTTTGAGAAATTTCAATCTTGACTGTAGTCTGATTCTCCTGACTTATTACCACCATATCAATGGCGCACGGGTTCCGGTCAATAGCGAGGTAAGGTCAAAGAAGCAAATACTGCATGGATCTCAAATAAGTAGCAAAGTCAACTTTGATATAGCCAGGTTGCAAGTTTTGTTTTCTGATAATAATTATTGTAATAATTCAAACGAACAAGTAACAAAAAAGATGAGCCAACTAATTTTTATGGTAAAAAACCATAAAAATTAATTTGAGTATTTTACTAACCTGAACTAAATGATTCAGTTTTTACATTCACCTTTAAATTAAAAATTTATTTGAGAGCATTACAAAACTGTTATCAATTAGCAAAGAATAGTTGAAAATGAAAAGTTGAAATGAAAACAGCCACAAGCAAATCATAACTAATTAAATGAATAATTAAATATTTTCCTAGAATTTTCAATAGAATAAGTAAATATTCTCTGACTTTAATTTAAAAATTAGATTAACTGTGTAAATTATTTTTTCAAACGAAAGTGTATAAAAGTTGGAAGAGTTGAATTTCTCAATCTTTTAGGCATTCATAGCAGGGGTTGTGATATTTTTGATGGCAGGTCGTTGCCTCCCTTTATGACTCACTGTGTCTAGTTTAATAAACTCACACAAAAGTGTTAGAATTCTTTCCTTTTCGCTTTCGTACAGGTCACAATATCAGGCACCTAGGCTTATGTTTATATAGGGTTATAAAAATGAGGCACAAGTGAGTGACTTGTGCACGTCAAATGAAATTAGCAACATCAAAAGAAAAAGGAAAAGTAGAAAAAGAGATTCAGTGAGGCTGCCGCTTGGAAAAAAATGAATAAAATATACCAGATGAAAAAAATTGAGTTGTAACTGCAGTCGTTAGAACGACACGGTGAATTTAAAACGTTACGAATTTAAATATGAAAAGATATTAAAATGGATTTAATTAAATTTTCCTTTTGGTTAGATAAATACAAGTCGTTTTAAATTGGTTGCCACAGTTTTAAAATTACTAGTCAGATTTATAATGTATGATTGCTTCAAAGGAATAAATTTCAGCAAGTTATATATTTTAGGTCAACTTGATGTCATAACTGGCACTTTGAATGAAACCTTCAACAAACAGAAAATTAAAAATATATACAGCAAGAGGATTTTCGATAAATGTCGTTGACCCACATTCATAAAATAATCTGAGAATTGCGAGAAATGAAAAACGTAAGCATATTTAATTCTTGAATTATTTTGCACTGCCAAATTGTATAACACTGATTTCACTAGAGTAAAGCTCCTGAAAATTTAAATGCATAAAATGGAAGTGAATTATCTCCAGTCGTGCTTTAGTTCACTGAAGCAAAATTTTTTTTAAACAACCAAAAAGGGCATCAGAAATCATCATAGCCAAGATTATGACCGCTGTTAAGAAGGCCCCCAAAAGTCAGCCCGGTAACAAAAATGAATGTACTGGATAGTACCCTGAATGTACTGAATGTACCAAACAAAAAATTCGTTTGTACCACTCTTGTTAACTCCTAATAAGGTTAGGAGCAAAATCAATGGCTACCACTCCCATTTTTAAAAATAAAGACTGCACTGAACAGCACATTCAATCTACAGTACTGAACCTATCGAGTGTTTTTTTTATTGTACTCGTTTTTTAAGGCCAGCCCCTTAAAGGTGGAAAAAATTAAAAACAAGTAATGTACCAGACTGTACACTCAATGTACTGAATGTCCCCACTTTCAATTTTTCTGAATTCAATTTTAACCCTAAAAAGGCAATTGAAAACCTGTAGTTAAACTTCTTTGGTTAAACCGACGCTGGTTGCCCCACATCTATTCACCAATAAAACCAATTAACATGATAAGCAATGTACTCAATGCATCCGTCCTTAATTTAGATTGCATCATCATTGTTCCAAAAATGGCAATATTTTTACAATTACAGGGGGCTGAATGGTAGCCCCTCATATCATCAAATCAAACAACTAATGATTGTACCGCAATGTACTCTCAATACCCACCCTTTAAAT
Source organism: Pachymerium ferrugineum (assembly GCA_034686365.1). Classification (NCBI taxonomy): domain Eukaryota; kingdom Metazoa; phylum Arthropoda; class Chilopoda; order Geophilomorpha; family Geophilidae; genus Pachymerium; species Pachymerium ferrugineum. Next base: position 33,460 of record JAQGAS010000714.1, on the reverse strand, counting down.
TAATTGTACCATCACTGTTCCAGAAATGGCAATATTTTTATACCACAGGTGCAAAATTTTCCATTAAAAGGTACGATTACATCTTTACAAGTTGAACCCGTCTACAATGGGAAATAGTCAATGAGTTAAATTATACCCATCGTTCATTGGTTTTTCTATTTTTCAGACATTTTCTACCTTACTGACGTGTAGCTACTCCAACTGGGTGCTTATTTGCTTCTTTAAAAGAAAAAAATGCCTCTTTAATGTTTGTAGTAGACATTGTACTTTGCACCTAAATTGATTGGGTGATTAGTTTACTCTAAAAATAGTTGTTGCCGAAGGAAAAACGTCCCACCTTATCTATACGTTTTGAGAAAGTACAAGTATTAGTGCCTCAATTTAAAAGCACACCTTTTAAGGTGGTATTGACTACTCCAATTTAAAAGATGAAGTTTCCATACTTGCCTTAAGGTACCATTTCATGCCTCAAGTTATGAGTAAATTGTTGTATCCGTAAATAACTAGTGGTACATACAATATACTACGTCATTGTTATAATGAACATCCATTTCAGAATGAACAGCTGGTCAATGGGGCGTGTGCAGCAAAATAGTTTTTCATGCCTGCCACCACTGCGTTTAAAAGCGGCGTTCACACCTTGTGTTGCATCTATGGGTCGATGCTAGTATGCAGTCTAAATTACTTTTACTTTTAAAAAACGGTTGATTGCTAAAAAAATTTAATGATTTTTTTACTAAGAAAATAATCTAACCTATTTTTAAGATGATCAGCAGTGGACCCGGTAAAACAAAATTGTTCCATTTCAGGTAAGTTAACATTAAGCTTACCAGAAGTATTGTTAAATCCACGAACACCCAAACACTATTGATGGCAAGCAGAGGCGTAACTATAGGGGGGGTGTGGAGGGGTGGAACACCCCCCCAACTTTAATCTAATAAGCTCTATTCGGTAAATTTTAGAGATCCAAAAATCGATATTTTGTTGATATTTTAGCGATAATTTAGTCGATATTTCGGCAATATTTAATCGATTCTCGTTTACACCCCCCCAACTTTAACCTCTTAGTTACGCCTCTGATGGCAAGGTTGACAACTATTTTGATGCACACGCCCAATCGTTTCAACTAAAACGACATATGTTAGGTATCTCGTGCTGAGGTATTTGTATAATCTGGATTGTTTATTTAGTGCAGTAATCATTAAGACAACTTCGCTGCTTTACTTCGATCATTGACTGTAAATAATTTTAATCATGGGTATAAAATCTTTCTGACATTTTTAACTTCTGATTATTCCACCTTAATATTATCGATACAGGGCTTTAATCCTCTGTCAAGTAAGCGAAGTGCTTGGTGAAGAAGGCGAAGCATTCTATCTTATGTGGAAAGAGATCAGGCTAAACCTGTCAGTCTCAATAACTGCATCCATAAACTTGCCATGGGATCTGATGACAGTCGTAGGTGATTGCCAGCTGACTTAACTTTTTTGTATCAAAGTTATTTTCTCTTCTGGTCACTCACTAGGAATTTTTGAGAATCAATACTTGTATTATGAATTCTGTGCTAAATTTTACCCTATTAGTTGTGGCTAAAACTATCTGTGCTCATACTCAATAGTACTTTCTTTTCAACATGTTAAAATTTTAGAATATGAAATGGAATTGATATCTGAAGTTAAGGTAGAAAGTTGCTCTCCATTTTTCATTCATGAGAAAATTGGCAGGAACTATTGTTTGCATTTGTTTTAAGATTTATTTTAATGTAATTACCATTTTATTGTTGCATAATCATGTTTGTTAAATGACATTGGTGCGTATCGACATAGGGGACACTTAGCCTTTGGCTTGAGTTATTAGAATTATGAGAGATTTTTCAGCTATGCGATAAATTTTAGTGCATGGTAAATAGTAAGTTAGAGAAATGCAACCTAAAGAACAAAGTTCTTCATTGTCATGTTACATGTCCAAGATAACGTGATAAAAAATAAAATTCAAGAAGTGGCACAAATGTCAAACCAAACTGCACTCTTAGAAATAAAGGTAGAAGAAGGTCTGTGTCTGTGAATGGATAAAATGGATAAAATGGTCTAAAAATAGTATATGTTTCTACTACGGAAGGTTTAAAATTAATGTTAGACCTTCCATAGTAGAAAACTATGTTATTTTTAGACCTTTTTATCCATTTGTCCCTTCTACCTTTATTTCTAAGAGTGAGGTGTAATTTGCATCAAATTCCAACTTATTTCCTTTCCCAACTATTCCTAGTTTATTCTATAGGTGGATGAAAACATTCTCGTTACTGTAGTTAGTTTTTATAAATTAAAAATTACAAATTGACACTTGGAATTAAAAAAAAGAGTAGACATCAGTCAAAGAAGCACGCGTATGTAAACTTAGTTTCCTCACGCTAATTACAAAACTGGGATGGCCGCACTTTAGGAACCCTTAGGGTATCCAGAAGCATACGTCACAAAAATGGCAAGTCAAAGTCAATCTAGATAGCATTTTGTAGGGAGTATACGTCTATATGAAATGTAAGCAATATCAAATTTTTTTAAGCATGCCGAATTTTTCTCTTTCTAAGGTGGTATACAAATTGTTATAATTGTTATAAATTTAACTTAACATTATAATTATAAGATACAGTAACCGCCAAATTGAGCACAGGTACTTGTGTTACGATTTTGCCTTTTACGCTTTTATCTCTTTAAATCCGGACCTAATTCTAAAAGGTGGTGGTTTTACTACCCTTTTTTAAAAAACAGCGTAACCAAAAAAAAAAAATAAAATAGCTAGAAGCAGATCAAATTTTTTGTCACACCAGTTAGCGTTTGACAGTGTAATTGAAAACGTGACTGTTTTGAACTTGTCTTTTACGACATCATGTTACGATTGTAAAGGCGTAAAACCAAAATCGTAACTCAAAGTACCTACACTCTTAGAAATAAAGGTAGAAGAAGGTCTGTGAATAGGGACAAATGGATAAAATGGTCTAAAAATAGTATAGGTTTCTACTACAGAAGGTTTAAAATTAATGTTAGACCTTCCGTAGTAGAAACCTATACTATTTTTAGACCTTTTTATCCATTGTCTCTATTCACAGACCTTCCTATACCTTTTTTTCTAAGAGTATACTGTATGCAAACTAACAATTGTTAAAACTTTATTTGATGATCATCTGACCATTTAAAATGATAAAAAAAATTCTCTAACTCATCAGTCAATCACGTTGAATACAAAGCAGAATTCAACTCCTTGATTCAATGCTAGTCATACGGTTATCATTTGCCCATTCATAAATGTCTCACTAAAAATATAAATATTGGGGATGAAAGGCGGTAAAAGTTCTACCTTTTCTTCCATTGCACCTACATCCGTTAGCGCTTCCACATTTTACAATTTAATCCCAAAAGTTACGTGGCTAAATTTCGGGTTTTAGCAATTTCCAAATCTCGGCGTGACGTCTAATACAACGGTATGAACCGCGATAGTTGCCCTAACTGTAACAATGCTGTGTTACCGTCGTATAACATGTAACACCCAGATTTGGGAATTGCTAAAACCCGAAATTCAGCCACGTAACTTTTGGGATTAAATTGTAAAATGTGGAAGCGCTAACGGATTTAGGTGCAATGGAAGAAAAGGTAGAACTTTTACCGTCTTTCATCCCCAATATTTATAATTTTTAGTGAGCCCCCCCCCCCCTCGTTAAATGAAAATGACATCACCCAATAGAAAGACAGTCGATTATCTAATGATCATCATCTATGAATAACAATCGATTTTACGAAATGATCAGCATCCAACAATGATCAATCGATCATCACCTACAAACTTAGAAATAAAAGTAGAATAAGATCTGTGAATAGGGACAAATGGATAAAAAGGTCTAAAAATAGTACAGGTTTCTACTGCGAAAGGTTTTTTTAGAACTGATATTTTGATCTGCCACTTCTGACCAAATTATAAAACTTATAATAGTTTAAACAGGGCCGGTTCTAGACACTTTGGCGCTTCATGCGGATCACTTATTTGCCGCCAGAGGCGTAACTAAGAGGTTAAAGTTGGGGGGGTGTAAACGAGAATCGATTAAATATTGCCGAAATATCGACTAAATTATCGCTAAAATATCAACAAAATATCGATTTTTGGATCTCTAAAATTTACCGAATAGAGCTTATTAGATTAAAGTTGGGGGGGTGTTCCACCCCTCCACACCCCCCCTATAGTTACGCCTCTGTTTGCCGCCCCCCCTCCCCTTTCCTTCCGAAATAAAAAATTTGCAAGTAATTGGCCGCTTTTTTTTTATACAAAATTTTGTAAAATTTAACAAATCATGCAAAAAAAAAAATTGTGTTTTTTGCAAAATTTTTCAAAATTTTATTTTGGATCCATTTTGCCGCCCCCCTTACAGTGCCGCTTCATGCAATTGCATCTGTTGCGTATGGGTAAAACCGGCCCTGCTTTAAATCTTTCGTAGTAGAAACCTATACTATTTTTTTATTCTACCTTTATTTCTAATTTGTAAGAGTGTATAAGGCTGATTAATAACGATGATCAAATGATCCGCATTTTTTTGTTAATGACAACTAAGATGATGACAAAATAAAGAAAAGTCATTAGATCATCGTTTGATCGGGTGATAGATCTTTTGTTTGCAGGACAGATTCAAACTACTCTTCAATAATTATTTTCAATAATTCTAACAAAAGCATTTAAATTACATTTAGAAAAAAAAAATCAAAAAGATTTAACTCTTGAATCAATTTTATTCTACGTAAATTACCTCCACAAGTTCAACCCTCAATTCAAAGAATGAAATTTTCCGTTTTTATAGCTTATTATTATTGTTGATTTAGTAGAAATTTTGTTGATTTACTGTAGTTCACAGTTTTACTACCACTCAATTATTTTGCTTCACCCATGTATTGCCACCATTTGCTCTCACAATATTCAGCCAAATCCATTCATCAACACCAACCAGCCACATCCCTTCTCTATTTTTTGAAGAAGAAAAAAATAACAATGGAGAGCCACTTCACATAACTATGATCCATCAAGTATAGAAAAAGTAAACTACATTGTCTGAGTGCCGGGGGGGAGGGGGGAAGAGAAAAATTGAAACTGCTGACGAGAAAAGAGATGTGAGGTTATAAGATGTGAAATATTTCTAAATTAAAACTGATGATATAGCTTCCTTTGTTTTTAATTTTCTAACTTTCAGTAACTTTATTAGATGGAGTTTTAATAGACAGCCATCTTGACAAACAGATAAAAAAATACTGAAAGCTTCTCACCTCATCTTGAAATTCTTGTCAAAATCAATGACAATATTAAGATGGTAATAATAATACTCGTTATTGTCACCTTGTTAAATAAGTGACAAAATAAGAATTTTTTATTTGTAATCCCCCATCATAATCTGTTGTCTTTATCTGCAGTTAAAAAGCTAGGAAACAGGATGTAGGTATCTTCAACAATGTCATCACATGTCAATGGATATGTGTATGCCTGAGGTGAACACTTTCATACATCTTCCACCCATGATACCTTGTGACAAGAAATGTCCTCCAGTGCTATCACGTGACATGGCAGTCACGTATACTTTCTCCTACCCCCTCTGCCATCAACGAATGTAATCTGCATGGAAAACACTGTCTCCAATCTATGGCCCGGAGCTGATAGAACGCACCACAAATCCCTGGATGGAAGAGGCAGTGGTGAAATGAGAAAAATTGTCAAAATTGTCGATAGGGGACCAGTTGAAACAATACATCAAAATCTGTGACCTGAAGTTGTACAAAAAGTGAATACGTAAAAGAAGTGCTATAAGATAAAAAGGAAAGAAAAGAAAAGAAAAGAGGGATTGTGTGTATGATAGACGAGAGACATGGGTTGAAGTTGTTATTGTTTCATTTCAATTTTTGTGTTGTCTCAAAAAAACTTAAAGGGATATTGTGTTCTTGAATTATGCGGGTTGGTTGGAATAGTGCAACTTGGACGTGTCATGCTTGCCAACTTTTCTTTCTTTCTTTTATTATAAGAATTAGATAGAAGATTTTCTTGCTGGGTTCATTGCATTTTCCAAAGGTCTTTATGTAGGGACGATAGCTTTGCAACCGAAATGACATTGCCATTAATTTTATGCTGTTCGTAATGGTTCAGAATGATGTGTTCACATTATGCGACGTAGTACAGGCAAGATAAAACTTTTTTTAATTTCTGCTAATGCAAAATGGAGAATAGTTTGGTTACAGTTCCACGTGATCATAAAAGATTGGGTTATGACAAGGTATTGAGAAACTTCTATAAAAGTTTTACCTTTTTATTCTTTTTCCAAAGTTACCAATTTTTTTGAATACAGTTTGTGGCGTTCAAAATCAGGGTAATGACCTAGACAAAGTTGAAGATAATGTCTCTGTTGGCCACATGTTGCAATTCAAAAAAAATGGCCAAATCTGATAAAATGTTGCAGTTGATATCGCCTAAGTTTTGGCATACGGTGCAACAGGCAGTCAGCAGTTAGTAACACTTCAACTTTCTTTACCTCACATCCTAGTCTTGACAATGGCAAAACTGCCAAAAACAGATGCAGGAAAATCCTTAAAGTAAGAGTTCAGGTAACAAAACAACAAAACGAAAGAAACGTCCATTCATCCAGTTACAATAAATTCCCAAAGTTATCGTTTTTCTATATCTCGGATTTGCCATTTGCGTATGTGGATCCAAAAAAAATAGCACCAATTGATAACAACACATTGAATTGCAAGCCGACTTGATAACTGCTGCTACAGAAGCCTAAGTATTATTGCCTAAATATTGTAGCTACATTAAGAGAGGAAATAAGCGCCCACCAGTTGGCGACACCACATTTAGATTCAATCGTGTCATATCCTAATTTTTTAAATAAAGATTAGTAGCAGGTATAGAACAATATCGTTGGATGAAAAATACTTATTTTTTGTCTTTTGTTTTTCAATACTCGGCTCGTTAGTTGTACCCTTACTTTAACTAATTTTTAGCATAAAAAAATGTTCGGATTTCTACATCAGGTTTTTGCCATTTAGCTGAGCAATGGGTAGCTTGCGGGTTGCAGATAAAATGGAATTTTTATAAATTTGATGATTTTAGTGTGAACACGTTTTGACGCCACTGAATGCCCTAAAACCTTGCAAATTGCCTCGTGAGCGAGTGTCTAATGGCGAGTCGGCTAACTCGCAGCTCAAACACATTGTTAAAAAAAAAGGTGTCATGGAACACTTAAAAAGGTGTTTTTCACTTGTCGCTATGTTGACCTCCTAAAGGTTGTTGGGAACACCATTCGATGGGGTGTTTAACGACGCCACGACCGACGGTGTTTGTGGGCACCATCCTAATATGGTGCTACGCAACACCCCAGGGCGGTGGTGTTTCCCAACACCCCTGGCCAGCGGTGTTTGTACGCACCTCCGCCCATAGTGTTCCGGTACACCTTGAGGACATGGTGTCTGTGAACACCGTAGGACGCTGGTGTTACGCAACACCTATCTGCGCGGGGCGTTTCCACACACCGTGTACTAAGGTGAAATTCCAACACTGTGGATGGACGGTGTGTGTCTACACCATTTGAAATGGTCAAGATACAATAGCTCGACCAATCTAATTGCTCCCTTTTGTTTACACATGTGACCTATTCTCTGGTCAATCATTGGATGCTCAGTAGTAGTCGAAAACATACAAAAAATGAAAAAAAAAAACGAATCTTGTGTCAGTCTCGACTCTGAGTCCTTTTACTCCCTAGTCCCCTTCTCTATCCACTCGTCTGCTCCAACTGATACAAGTGAGTCACAAGTACGGGTAAATGAGTGTTAGGCGTCATATATCAACAATTGGGACTTGGAAAAATTTTTAATTTTAAAGGGGTGTTAAAATACACCCCAAACGGATAAGTGCTTGCAAACACCCATCACTTGGTCCCACACCTACAAGGAGTTTAAGTTAAGACACCCAAATGGTGTAGCAAACTGTTAACACCCTTCCCCCAGTTTCACACCCAACAGGTGTTTACTGTTTACTCTTAAAGGGTGTAGGTACTCGAAAACACCCCTATCGTCGGTCCTACACCGAACTGGTGTTCACCACGCACACCGAAGGGGCGTACGCAGTCGTGCACACCTTTTCCGCAGCTGCACACCCATTCGGAGCTAATGAAATACACCCAAGAGGTGTGTGGAGTGCAAAGCCCCAAGTCAACACCATTTCCACACAAAATAGCGCATGCTGAACACCTAAATGGCGTTTAAGGCGCATTTACACCCTTTTTACACCTTTTTTTTTAACAGTGCAGTCTAAGTTTACGCTCTCGTTCAGAATGAGATGTAAAGACTACTGTACGGGTTCAGTTCTCTCTGCAGTTAAAATGGCGTTAGGAATTTTTTTTAATTTGTTGGTAATTGTTGTTCAATGTTCCCTTATCATTCTAGTTTAGAGTTAGCTGGGAGAGTTAATATAAAGTTAGTTTAATGTACTAACATTTAGAACTCAATTCCTAGCTTTATTGCTGTTACTAAATATTTTATTTGACTCTGATTTAACTCTCTTATTGACTTTCGGAACAGCACTTCCCTTCTAGACTTCACCGAGTGATTTAAAAAAACTTGCGGCAAGCAATAGCGGTAACAATGAGCCACAGAGCAAATTCCGTGGCTGTGCCTCTGTATGGCGCGCGGTGCAACATCTGTCGCTTTAAGGAAGAAGACATCCGTGAAAGCGACACAATTTTGTCACTAAGCAAAAAAAAAATCGCAGATATGGAAACAAGGTATTACAGAAAGACAAGAAAAAACTCAACTTTTATGTTTTTCACTTTCAATATTCGTCTTTTTTGAGAGATCCCTACTTTAAAGTGGATGTAAAAGATCTAGAATAGTTGATGACGTCACGTAATGGTGAAAAGCGGTTGTTTATTGATACTGTACTGTAGTTTGTGATATCATGAGTTACTTTAAAATGTGCTTCATGACAAGCTGATACCACTTAAAAATCAGGTTTTTGATGACTCGCTTTGCAGCTTAACGCTGAGAGGTAAGTGTGACATCAGATTAATAAAGTGGCCAGTGTCTGCGAGCGTCAGCGACCAGCGAGAGCTATTACGTTACGATAGTTTCATTACTTCATTGACGATGTGCCTAGTTCAAGTAATTCTAAATTGTATATGCTACACTGCGTACCAAAGCCGATAGTTTACATTAGGCATTCCTAATTTTAATCCGAAGTAACAATTAACTTATGGTACCTGATTAATTGTTACTTCAGATTAAACAATGTTATTAAAAATGTCTGCATTTTTGTAGAAATGCAGGCGTTTTAAATAACATTACTATATAAGTTAATTCTATCATGCCACTACAATGTAGAATAAAGTAAAATTATTATAAATGAAAATGATCATTAGTGGTTGAACTTTAAACTGCCACAAATTCGTGAATAAAAAATTTTTCTAAAAAATCTCAAAACGGCATGAAAACGGTACAAAATAAAATAATCCGTGTAATATACACAAAATCCATGTTACCATTAACATAATTTCTTTTGTTGTTTCTGATTGACCTATGACCAACTGAATAATTTATCAACAAAACGAATGTGTTCACCTTGTAACCTTGTCTGGGTTAAATGTGTTCAATAACTTATTAAGTTAGTGAAATTAGTACGCCTCAAGATTACAGGATTTGCTATTATGTAGTTGCATTTCACCTTCAGTCTTGCCTTGTTGAAGGATGAGCAAGTTCACCACCACAATTTATTTTCTTTTTAAATAGTCTTATATGAAACAAGTTATCTATTACATGCAACAAGTTATCAATCTTAACAACAAATCATTTTCATCAATTCCACTGGAAAAACCATATTAGGGGTGACTAAACCAAATTTCATACATTTCTGACAGCTAACCAAAATTGAGTGTTTGGATTGTATCATCTATTTTTATAGTAGTAACAATTTAAATTACTGTATGTATAAAATGCAACGTAAACTGAAGAAAGTCTTTTATATCTCGTGCAAATGGTTCAAGTGGTAAGTGTCCCCTTGATTACTTATTGTTTTTATACTATAAATTAGAGATGTGATATAAATATAAGCAAGCAAAAATTTGGTGATTGCGCAGAGTTGCATTAGAACTGTAACTGTACCGCTTGTAATTCGCTCGCAATCAAGTTTCAGCTCAAAATTATTTATTTTTATCATTATTCAAGAATGCAAGTAGATTTTCATTGGATGGACAGAATATTTGTTTAAGTAAATTCGATTTTCTGCCGAAGCTGAGAAAGCAAATCAGCAGCCATTTGCAATAACATAAGAACTAGCTCTCTTAGTGCCTGTTTTTTATAACATAAGAGGCTAACTCATCACATCTCTTAAACTATAAAAAAAAGGATGTATTTATGGGGTATATGGCTGTAAGTGTTTAATCGTGCAAATCAAATCCGTCGTTTATATCGTTGTTTATTTGCCTGACAATAGTGTTTAAATGTTGAAATGTGCGTTTATTAACAATCATAAACCCTGGGGGTGTACACGTACACCTAAATGAGGCGCATATAGGGACAGCGTACACCCAAATGCAGCTCGTATTGGGACAAATATTTTACAGTGTACAAAATTACAATGAAAATTTAAACTCTCATTTATAATGTAACAAAGATACTGTACAACTTCACTAATAGTCGGTCTTGTTTCTATTTTATATTTGTGGAAAATTTTTATAATTTAAGGGAAAATTCATAGAAAATTAAATTGTGGCGTTGTTTGTTTATGATGACTAAAAAGCAATGTCACTATAATTGTCGTATAGAAATGTCATAGCAGCATTATAATTGTAGACATTAGTACTTAAAAAGGTATAATAACGTTTTGATTAATTCAGCTACAGCATTAAGTAATATTTCTTTATTTCATCAGCAAATATATGAACCCTGAAATATTGGATAAAGAAATGGTTTCGGCTAAAAAAAAAAAAACTAAAGTCTTTTGGGACAATATACGTGAATTACAGTTTTATTGTATTAAGCTGTGTGCTTCCTCTACATTCTCTATCATTACCTATTAGTTCTTTGTTGCACTGCAAATAAAAAAAGATTTCTAATATATTGCATACTGCCAAAACAAGCTGCCATTGCATTCATACACACAATAACTAAATACAAAACCGTTTAAAAACAGATGGCAAGGATATGGAAACGCGCATAAATGAATTGTTCAATATTTTAATGAAAACTGTCTTTTTATTGATTTTCGTAAAGATATTGAATAGTAATTACAAAGCTAAAAAAAAGTTATCTCTATTCTTTACTTCAGTTTCATCAGTTTGTGAGAAATCTGTCACCGGAAACAGCAGAACTGCATTAAGAAAGGAAGCAACAGGAGAAGAAAAATTTTCTCTCTTTCCTTTTATGTTCCATCAGCTGAAACCACAAGTGAGCATTTTAGCAAATTAAATTTGTTTCCTCTTTCAATCCAGGTTCTAGTGTCAGGTTATAATGAAACCCCAGCCCAAAAACCACTAAAAGGTGAGAACGACACAAACTTTTTTCTTTTACTTTCTTATAAAGGTTGGATTACCGTTAGATCTAATAAAACAGGCCTCAATTTATTCTTTTGAAATTAGTTTAGTGTTTTTGTTTGTTGCCAAAACGTCATGTCTCTTGCTTAATTTAAGAAATTAATTTGCTTTTTACATTTCAATTATTCATTAAAAGACATGCTGAGAAATTGGCAACATTACAAAAAGTGAGTTTTCCAGTTTAGAAACAAAATAGGTTCCTTATATTCACACTTCACGACTTGGATTTTAATATTCCCTTTCAACAATTTCGCCATTTTATATTTTTATGAAACCAACAAATCATTACCATTCAAGCCTTATCACCACAGGTCAACATCAAGGTCTAAAAGCAAAATGAAAGAATTAAGGCTGGGTTGCACCAAACTGGTAACTTGAGGTTAAATTGTGAATGCGACTCTTTACATTACCTTGTAAATCAGTTGTAAGAAATAAGTACTGGTATTTAAAAACTTAGTCATTTACATTTTAATTTAGTTTTAAAGTTTTACATTATGTTCGGTTTCAAACTGATAATTAAAAAAATTTAAATTTAATTGAAATTCAATTTTACCCACACAAAACGAAAATTAAACTGTATACGGAATAATTGGAATGGCTGCGGAATGGTAGTCATTATGTCCCAAAAGCTATTCTAACAGTCAAATGTAATGTAGAATAACGTTACCGTTAGAGAATAGTAATCGCAATTGTTCCACAATCTTCTGAATAGCAATTTATACACTCATATTAAACTTGATGTAAAAAAATGTCATTTTAAATATATACACCCCAAACAGCTAAGTAAGTGCTTTAGCAAAGTGACACAAAAACAAAAAACCAGTGGCATTTTACTCCGATTAAGGAGTGGGGCTTATCGAATTCAGAGCTATCCTTATAAGATGTGAGTTACACAACTCCTTCTCCCTGTCGGAGCATCATTATTAACTTAAAAATTCCTGCGATGTTTTTACCTTTGCATATTAAAGAATGGGTCTCACTAAAAATACAAATATTGGATATGAAAAAACGTCTCCATTCGTGAGAGCTTACGTTTTTTACAATCAAATCTCAAAGTTGTGTGTCTTAATTTCGGGTTTTAGCGATTTTCCAAATCCGGACCAAACCCGGGTCTGAGACGACGGCAACAGCCGCGATAGAAGTTTTCTCTACGTCACATCTCTCTGTTGCCGTCGTTTCATAAGTCACGGTTGGTGGAGGTGCAATGTACGAAAAGTCATAACTTTTTCCTGTCTTTCATCCCACTTGTCTTAAGGGATAGATTTGTTCCGAGTTCGGAGCTGACCAACCCCCTTGAACTTGTTTTTATTGAATATCGGGAAAATTAATTAGCAGTAAAAGAGTTACGCTTACAGTATTATTTATCAAGTTTGGAAAAACATTCCCGTAAATACGAAAATATTTCTCCAAAGTTTAGTTAATCAAAACTCCCGTATTGAAAAATACTTAGTGTGAATGCTAAATTTAACTTCCAACACTAACTAAACTAACCGTCTATTTAAAACTAAAAACTGCTTTATATGGTTTAAAATGTTTGTTTGCTTTTTCTTGTAGTCATTTCTATGGCTCCATGCAGAGCAGCAAATTTGAAATGAAAAATCGTACCACATTATACATTAGAAATTAATGTAACAACGTCTGACAATGACTAATATAGTAGTCTGCAGCAATTTATTCCAAGTTACTCGGTTAGTTTCTGCAAGGTTCTTAAAATAAGGGTCCAGTTAACCAGACAACATGGTGGTGAAACATGAAAAACAGGTTGTATTTTTTCATCTATTCACTTCGTCTATAAGCACTTCCCCTTTTAACAATAAATACAACTTTTTTCATTTTTCACCTCCAATATTTGTCTGATTGGCTGGTCCCTTAAAATTAAAAGTTTTTAATTTTATGGGTCAAGCAATTATCACGTAATAGTGATTTGAAAAATAAATAAATATTTTTTACAAATCACTACCTATTGAACGATATTCAATCTTTTATCATCCTATAAAAAAAATTTTCATTAGGGATTTTTAAAAAAAATTGCTAAATAATAAACTAGTTTCTAATTTTTTGATATGCATCTTAAAACAAAATGTCTAGTCTAATAAACTGATACTGTATCGCCCATCAAATGTGGTACACTTCGTTTATAATGCGGTTGCAGCAATTACGTTCTCATTTTTATGTTTTTTTAATAACTACAGTCCATATGACGTAAATATACTGAAATTATAATGTTTTGTGTAACATTTTTTTCTAAGCATGTATTCCGAATTAATCACAAGATTAAAGATAAGAAACGTTTAAAAAAACTAAAGCCATTAATACAAGAAGTAAATAAACTAAGTTTAAATGAGCTTAAATTATTTACTTCTGTTAATTTAAAAAAACGCTTTACAATACGTTTAAAATCCCAACAATCTCTTTTGGCAATCCTGCCGCTTATTATTACTCAAGTAGATAAATGACTTACTTGAAAATTTAATAATGTTCTTGCTTTGTAAGAGCTCATCTGTCATTTTAACTCAATTGAGAAGGAATGCAAACTTGACCTCCAGCGTCATGTTTACACAATTTTGAATGACAGCTTCAACTGGTTTCTAATAATTCTTTGTTTATAAATAATCGCTTCTAAAGCTTGCTGATGGTGCATCTTTAAGACACTTCCACAGGGGCAAATTGGTTTATTGTTCACACTACTCTAGCGTCAACTAAAATATTTAGCATTTCTTCTAAATTATGCATACAACAATGAAGTGTCTAAGGCACTTGATGTGTAGGAAATTTTAAAAGAAAATATTATCCCCTTCAAGGGATATTTAAGGGCAGTAAAGTAAAGTGTCTTGCTTTTGTGGTTTTCTTTTTTTTCTTTTTATTTTTTTCAACATCATTCAAAAAGTAACATAAGAAGCAATGTTGAATGTTAATGTTAACTTCATGTATTCAGCTATTACAAAAGAAGCGACAAACTTCCTCTTTTTGTTCGAATAAAAGAGTTAATAACGTTAAGAAAATAAACTGATTAGTTTTTATTTTACAAAAAGAAAATTAAGTTAAATACGCTCTTAGAATATTTTAATTAATTGCATTACATTTATTGAATTCTGCCCTTCAATTAAATTTTGTCAATTATAATGTTCCAAGGCATCGTTCCATGTTTCATTACTTGCCGGTTCTATGGAGTGTAAATTTTTACTAATGAGCCAATGGCTATGAACATTAAAAATATTTCGTAGTTTAAATTATTCTGCTTCACCTCATAAGTGTTCACACTTGAGCAAGCTGCTGTTGCAACTGGAATTCCAAAGTCTGTGAAAACTGTAAACTCGTAAACTGCATAACGTGAACCTGCACGAATGGGGTAAATTCGTGTGTATTTGTGGAAACGTTGAAGTTTTTTAGATTGGACTAACTGTATTTCGTGTTCAATAGAATGATAATGCATTTGGTGAGTGCATAAAATATATAGAAAGTGACAGACGAATGTCTGCCACCATACCAATTGGCAGGTGGCAAACATTCGGACAAAATTAAGGTTTGATGGGGCAATTTGTAATTTGGGTATTTGGAAAAGTTAAACAACTTCTAATTTATAGTATTTTGTTGAGAACAATTATCCAAATGGCACAACTGTGAAAATCCGTCTAGCAAGGTGTCCCACCTTTGTTTGGTTTTAATCTTTAATTACCTGGGTGTGACGTTTTAAGGGTTGTGTAGGTTTGTGTAAACAGATTGAATTGTATTATTTCTAGAGAAATGTGTGAGGACTTATTTAAGTTATACAGTTCCCTAGTTAGAATAAATATTTATTAATAATATTTCTAATTTTAATTTACATTATATTTATAAATTTTATCCTGCGGTATTTGGAATATTACGAAACTATAATCATTAAATTAAATTACTCTAAATTCTGAAGAAACCAATTAAAATTGTAACTATTTGCAAAAACCTTTTAATTTAAATCTCGCTTAAGTCATTTTGTTATGCAAAGAGGTGATGGGTCATCACCAGCTAAGGCATGGATAGAAAATCAGATAAGAGCTCATATACATACATTCTGAAAACAGTTGGGTTAATATTAAACCCCAACAACACTGAACTGTACACTCATCCATTACAATTGGATCAACCATTTGGGCAAATTTGACTAGCGAATATTAACTTTAAAACAAATATGATCAAAATTTATACGGTACCCAATATTGGGTCAATTTGGTCAAAAACCAAAGTTGTGTTGAATTTTGATACTTTTTTTGGCGGTTGAATACGAGACCATGTTGTGTTACTATTAACCCAACCGTTTTAAGACTGTTCGCATAAAAAATAGAAGGACTACACCATGAATCTTAATTATTAATAGAAATTTACATCTAATTCATGCAGGTGAAATTCAGCCTTACGAGCATGGTCCAAATGCAAAACTTGTCTATTTGGTCTAATTATCTTTTTTCATTGTAGAATAAAATTCCTCCCTTTCACTTGGTTTATGACCATGCAATTAAGCTGAAGGTTCATTCTAGGATTCCGTGAATAGGGACATAGGGACCCTTAAATTAAGCCGTTAGGTTGATTCTTCAAACCTATATATTCTCACCTTTATTTTTAAGAGTGTATTGTAGGTTAATGCAACAATCTCTATTCTAATCACTAATAGAAACTTTAAAGTAACAGCACACATTACAGTAAGTTGGACTCCGTACTCATTTGAATGACATTTTTGTATACCAAACAAATATTATATTTTGTTAATAACTAATGCGCCTAACAAACCAAAAGTTTGCATAAATGCGTAAGTACAAAATGCATAAATACAAAAACACTATTAACAAAATGACTCGCTTCCATTTTTATTTTCACATTAAAATTTTATCTTTAGTAATTGACATTCAAAATTACACGCAGGTTACCATAGTTCAATCTCACCCAATCTCAGCAATTTGTGTAAGGAGGCTTGATTTCGAATAAAATTGAAAGTGATTTGTACGTTCACTGAAAGAAAGCCAGGTATTTACATAAAGACGTTGCATGCTAACCCTGGGGCTATATGCATCTCAAGTCAAATCTACTGTGAACCTTGCTATATCACTGCTCAACATCAGTTGGACTTAAAGATCAGGTGAGCTCACAAAGTCTTAGAAAAAAGAAATAATTTTAGCCAACCAAGAAATATAAAAATGGAGGGCAAAATAGCAAAAAAACTCTTGACATTTTTATCACATCAAATTCAAATGTACAGAAAGTAACATGCAACAACTTGATAAGTGTCTTCATATTTTCATCTACACACAAACCCAAGATCCCAGGACTCACACAAATCAAAACTCCTTCCTCCTTTGACTCTGTGAACAAAAAAGAATGCTATTCTTTTGCCATCTTATTTTCTTTGTGAATGACTATACGTGGCTTCAGATTGGGCTTTCTCTTCTTCTTCTCATCTTCCATATGCTACTCACCACACCAGGCAAGGTTTTCAGTGAATTCGTAAACAGAATGTGTAGCTTCACTCCACCTGACTGGATGCTCAGAAAAATATCAAAATGTGCATGGCGCTTCTCCTAAGAAAAAAATGTCTTAATATTGGGCTCTGAGATGAAATACCAATCTATGACAAAATTAAAGCTGAGAATGTTTTTCAAGATTATACTACTAATTTTCTAACCACAATTAGGTTCACCACTTTCAGATTATAATACTCCTACTTATATTTTATTTTCCAAAAGCTCAATGTTAATGTATGTAAGACCATCAATAGATTTTTTTTATCTTATTCATGTTTATCATATGACATTTGTAATGATGACATTTGTAATGAGATTTGTAATGAGGGCGCAGTATTGAATTAATAGTTTTTCCCTGACCAAATGTCTTCGTAATAACTCTTAAAGTATAAATTAAATTCTATGGTAGAATGTTCTAATGTTATTAGTAATATTGTCTTATCTATGTTTTTTTACAATTGATTAAACTGCCTTCTTTAGTTTGTTAAAAATTATACGTTTCTTAAAACTAAGTTTAATTAATAAATGGCTTAAAAACAAGATTGCAGTATAGTGAAAGAAAAAGAAAAGGTAGTCATTTCTATATATGTGTGAAATTCCAAAAACTATAAGATAATTTTTTACAAAAAAACCATGATTTTAAAATTTTCAAAATCATCAAACAACCTAACCGTCACAAGAATAATTTTCCTAACTGACCTAGTTCTGTTTTCTATTTCAGTCTGCTTTGCTTTCTGAAAAAAGTGTGCCATGAAAGATGTTTTAATACATTTCGGAAGAAAAAAATCATACAGCACTTCAATTTTGCAAACAAAAGTCTCTAATTGTAGCACGAGGAGAATTATCTGAAAAACTGTTGATTTTATTTTAATTATACCTGTGTAAAAATTCGATTGGTTGGTTCTCGCTCACCTTTGAATTACACCTTTCCCCCCCTCAACATAACTTCTCTGCAATTCTTGATTCAAAGAACACCAACGGCAAGCTCTGTATAATAACCCAAGCATAAATCCTATGTGAAAGGTCTTTAACCTGAGATGTAGTCCATATATTTCTTGACAAAAATTATGTCAGTTTTTCAAAATTGAAGTTCTAAAAACGATAAAAATAAAATACCGCAAATGTCATATTATAAATTTAAAAACATGCAAAATGTGGGAGACGAGAAGGAATGTTAAAAGTATGTCAAAGACGAAAAAAAAGCGTAAAGGTTTATAAAATGGAAGATGTCAAAAAAAAATATTCTTTTATGGTCTAAATTGTAAATTTCTTTCTCGTTTGGTTTGTTTCCTTAATCTGTTCAATTTGTTATTCAAATGACAAAATGTTCTGTCAAAACTTTTGCCACAATTTATGACCAGGCACACCTGCACGCATCATCACTCGGCCAAGCGCTATTTCTCAATGACAGATGTCGCCATAATCACTCAACCATCTTTGCCAAATCTTTACTGAATTAAATTTTGCTCAAACTTTTTAATGGAAAAAATTATGGAAAACTATTTTAACCTGGTCACATTTCTTTTGATTACAGTTTCCTTCCTGTTCAAACAAAATACAAAAAAGGGGTACAAAAAGTAATCGTGTAATAAAAGGTGCAAAACGTATAAAATTGTAAAAGTTGCTCAGAAATAAAATATCCCTTTAGAGGTACATGACGGTATCATAAAATAGGCATAAAATAAAAATTAATGGTACAAATGTACCTTAGTAAAAATACCTCGCTCATATTGAATGCATCTTAAAGATACTTTTATAAAGTAGTTTTATAGTCAATATGTGACCAATCCTGCTAACCTTCTACGAACCGATTATTTGAAAAAATATATCATTTAAGTATAGAAAATCTAAATAAAATAGTAAAAAAAACTTCTTTCTTTACTTAATTAAATCGAATATTTTCATAATTAAATGTTTAATTTTTAAAACATTTAACTGGTGTCTTAATTTATTATTGCAATTTTGAACTGACTTGAGATGAGATTTTCCTGTGCATTACCTGACCCTCTGAAGGCAGATGAATTATAGACAAAAAGAATAAGCTGTAAATAATAGTTAAATTCTGGATGTATATTACAACTTTATGCGTATACATGAATTTATAGATTTGTGCGGAAGATTCATTCATACACCACTTAGTTTACTCCTTCAAACCAACTTTTTCAAAGGCGTGTTTAGATTTGTTTTTGGATCATTATGATTAATTCGAATTTATCAGTAGCTGGGTTCAAAAAGTTAACTAAACTGGAGCTTACACAAGGTTTATAACCTTTTCAGAAAGAAAAGAGTCATTTCACTTTAAGACTTACTCACACCTCATTATTACCACTCAAAAGTTGAGACATCAACCTAATTCTCTCTTGCAGGCTCCCAAAAAAAATGTGCAAGGAAATATACCCTTTCTTTGCAGAAAATGTTTTGCAGGAATCTGCATAATCCTGAAAAAAAAATTCTGCTTTCAAATAGGTACCGTAGAAAGTTTTCTTTGCGAAAATATTTCTGAAGAAGATATTTTCCCCACCTACTGTAGAGGTTCAAACTTTTGTTATGACCTGTATTTTATAGTTTCCATTTGTTGTGGAATTGTTGACAGTTAAAGCTTATTTTTGCAGACAAAATAAAGTGTATTATCGAATTCTTCCAAATTGAGTTATGGAAAGTAATAACTATCATTAATAACGAGGAAATTCTCACATGTTATTTAATTTAATAGAAAGCATTAAGTTGTGTAGCACGTGAAATTGAGTTTATCTGAACTTTAAAATAAACTAGTTTCAGTTGGTGTTTAAGCCAACAAGTGTCTGCAATATTATGACTGATTTGTTCTGAGAGGAAACGTGTTCCATTAAAGAGAGCAAGCAGTTGTCCATTAAATAACTGAAACACCGAACAGCTTGTATTTTGTAATGAACTAAAGCGACTAAAACAATCACATAAATGAATATTATAAGTATAATGTGACAGTATCCCAAACAAATTCAAATAAAAGCTTCTCTGCTCCCTAGTTTATTTGGAGTAAGTTTCTTACTTAGGCAAATGATTATTGCTCAAGATAAATTTGAAAAATGGAATAGAAAATTATCTGGTAGTACACCTTTTAAACCAAAAGTAAAAAAAAAAAAAAAAAAAAACCTTGTTCGCCATTCATTTGTTTTCCAATGTTGACTAATCACAAGCACTAATCTCGTATGGAATTTTAATGATTCTAGCGTTTTAATTACTATACTAGTTTGTTAATTTTAATCCAATGTAAAAGTTATTTTGTTGCGGTTTTTGAATTTAACCATTCCTCTCTGAAGTAACTAAGCTATACTTAAAATTCCCACACCTTTTCTATTAATTGGAAACCCACTAATAATAGCAAAAATTTTTAAATCTAATAATTATGACGCTCTTTCTCTTTTCTCTCGACTCCTTTAATTTTTCTTTCTAAATGATGCAATTAATTTTTTAGATTTCTTGGTTTACCTAGAGGATATGATGGCAGGTATGCATTTTGAGTTGAACTGAAAATTGTTAGAGATTAAGCTCTAGCAAGTTTTATTGCTACCACTGGATTTAGTCATCAATGTTGATAATTGATTTACCCACAGCGTTTGTGTAATTTTCCTTTCTATTGCAGTAGTTTTTACTGATGGATTTTTCTGCAATCTTCTCTCAACGATTTTTTGCAAGTAAAGCCAAGTATGACACTTGCAACAATCTGTGCATTCATTTGGACTGGATTTAGCTTATACAAATATCAGAATTAGACTGACTTGTGAAAGCGCACAACCACATTTCGGTTGACAGCAATTGAACGTGTAAGATGTTGCTGCCAGTTCAGTTCAACTGTTTCTTTTTTGACAGATTTTGTTTCTTTCATTTATAAAAGAACTGGTAAAATAGGAGCTAATTTCATAACAAGTTGCAATTAGTTTAAAGGACAGGTTTTGAATAATTCTGAAGACTGCCTTTTTTCACATAAAAGATGTTAAATTTTTTGCTCGCTATGTAAGAAGGTTCATAAAAAAAATTTATGAAAAATTATGAAAAATTGTTTTCCTATTGTTTAAAAATTGATTTAGCTATTAAATTAAAACTGATATTAATTGGTTATTCGCAAGTGATTGCAAAAAGTACAAATTAATTATATTTTTCTTGCTACAATTTGAATATCTCGATGAATAAGTAAAGAAGAGTAAAAGCATATGAAATGAATCTTGAGTCCGTCCAGTTCAAACGTTTCGGAAAACAATGTTTTTTATAGTGCAAACAACGTCTTTCCTCTATAAAATGACCTGGGTTGGTCTCACCGCTTTTACTTTTTAATGCACGAAGACTGTAAAGCTGTACATCCAGATGATTACATGGAGATGGAGGTAAGAAATACTCTATTCGAAAGATTTTCTAAGTTCAAATGTTTGTTCTTAGGATTTGTTTGATCCACAAAGTCCATTTCTCAAGTGGAAATGAGGATTGACAAACTAAACTTTTTCACCAAAAGTAGTTTTGACCTAACTATGAATTTTGTTTACATATAAAAAATTCAAATATTGCAGTTATTACTGTTATTAAAAATCTTTTGTGCGCACATACATCACAGCTAACGACCAATTATTTATTCATTGACATGAATTTAGCAATTCTACTAATTTTAAGCAAAACTTAGAAAATGTTGTGCTTTAATATAAACACAATGAAAAAATGGAATGATTTTACTTTAGTTCAGTGTTGCTGCACTTTTAGAAAAAAATGTTGGAAAAGGTTAAAATGTGGAAAAATGTCTAATAAAAGTTTGGTCTGACAGGTATAAGACTAGACCTAGTGCGAGTTTAGGTGGAAAGATCTACAGTTTACATGATGTAGCAAAATGTAGTTATCATATATACAATAAAAATCCTTTAAATCCCACTTTACAGACACGTACGTCATGTAAAAAGCTGACTGAAGAAGTCAGCTGGATGCAGAGCAGAAAGCATGTAAGCAAAGTTGTCACAGGTTTGATATTGTGAATGGACTTTTCTGGCTTGCACATTTAAGTCCATTTAAAAGGATGGGCTGTTCAGGTGTGCTGGTCTTATTCAGAGTCCATATTTTATATTAAAAAATGACTCAGTGACTTGAAACGGCAAACTAACATCGTTACTGTGTCAACGAATTGCATGTTGAGTCATACTGTCAACCCACTCTGGCACTCTCACAATAAATATTTACCCGACATCAAATGAACCTCTGCGATGGCAGATCAACATCGCTGTTAGATCAAGACACTGATTTGCAGAGATTTGTCTCCCCATACTCTAAAAAAAAGTAGGAGAAAAACGCACACATCAAGAGTGTAACGTCTTCATTATGCTGCTAAAGTATTTATTCCTCGTGATGTACAAAAAATGTCAACCAATGGGTGAGGGCTCGAAAGTTGTAACAATTAACTTAAATTAGCAGTAATCGTAATATAATATTAGTAAAATCTCTACGAGTGATATACACAATCAACCGTATGTAGTAAGCAATCACCTTATCAGTTAAGGCCAAAATCGCTGCTACACATTTAACTTGAATTACCATCGTCTCATACGTCACGTCCGGGTTTTGGTAATTGCTAAAGCCCGAAATTAACTAGTAACGTTGAGATTAAATTGTAAACAAACTTAGCTTTCAAGATGAAGGTGCATGGTTTTCCCCGTCTTTCATCTCCAATATTTGTATTTTCAATGAGACCCCCCACTTGAAATGTTGTTCAAATTATAGACCTATATCAACAGGACTCAGGACTGTCAATTGTTGCATTGTGGGTAAAAAGCTATCGTCTGGGAGGCGGAGCTCACCGGGTTGCATTCGAAACTTCCGGTATATAGTAATGTATAGGGTTTGGACTGCACTTTGGTTTCAATTTTGGAACAGTTTGTTTTTGTTTTTTATGTTTTTTGGGTTTATCTGTTTTTTTTTATCATTGATCAACATTATTAGTTAGGAAATATTACAAAAAAAAACTTTGTTTTTAATGAAAAAAAAAATTCATTTGTATCCAAAACAAAACCACTGTTATTTTTATAGAAAATTTAAATTGTGGAAAAAAAACTAATTCTAAAGCTAGCAGAATTAAAATTAACTAGGAGCGGGCGCCTTTGGACGCTTTTTCTACCTAACCGGAAGTTTCGAATGCAACTCGGTAAGCTCCGCCCCCCAGACGAGAGTGTTTCTGGCTTCAGCGGCCATTTTGAGTTGGCAGTCCTGTTGATATAGGTCTATGTTCAAACTGATGAAAAATAGTTGAACTACTGTAAGCATATACCTCACTGCGAAAAAAACGGGTGTAAATGGACGCCTTTAGAAGTGTTTTTGGACTGTCCCTATTTTGGAACCTTTCAGGAGTTCAGTAGCACCCCAAGGTGTTATACATTAGGGGCAGTGTTGTAAAGAACGCAGTGTTGTAGTGAACGTGAACTTAAAAGTTCACGTTCATGAACTTCGTTCACGTTCATGAACTAAGTTCATGAATTCGTTCACATTTTTCAAATGAACTTTTTTAAATGAACGAATAGAAAATTTTCGTTCAAGTTCAAGTTCATCTTAATTATTATTTTTTTGAATAAAGAAAAATAAAATACGTAAAAGAAATTACTTGTTTTGTTATTTAGATAAAAAAAAAAAAGGTCAACCGCGTTATCTATGAAAAACAGCCTCTAGGCTTTTGTCCATAGGTCACGTGGTTGACCCCACGTGTTAGTATTGATTGGTAATCTTTTATCAGATGGTAACTTTGAAAATTTAGTTTTAAGCATGATTAATTTAAAAATTGTATTTCAATGATTTGTAAATGAATGATAATAAATAAATTAAACTGAAATTTTTGAACAGATTTTTTTAAAGTTTCAACTGAATTTTAGATACTAATTTTTTAAAATGAACGTGAACATGAACGCGTTCATATGAACGTGAATTTTCGTTCATTTGCTTTCCGTTCATATGAACGTGAACGAGAACTCGTTCATTTGCAATATGAACGTGAACTTGAACGCGTTCATAAATTTATGAACGAAAAGCAACACTGAAAGAACGTGAACGAAAAGTTCGCGTTCACGAACGCGTTCTTACGTTCATGAACGAGGTTTATGAATTCGTTCTTTGTATAATAAAATGAACATGAATTTCGTTCACATTTTGAATGAACAATGAACGAATTTTCGTTCATTGGAACGAAAATTATATTATATGGCTATATTTAGCGATTATCGCGATAGACTCGTGTCACACTCGCCACTGTTGCTTGTCTCGTGTAGGCCCATCACCAATCGTAATACTGCAAACATGACTAAGCTATTCACCAGTCAAAATGTCCTGAAATGAAATGACTGCACACCCAAGGGAGTGTCTGGTCACATATAAGGATAATAAAACATAATGTAAATATATGTATAAAAATTGTGGTCAGTAACTGCTTACCTTCAAATTGAAATAAGCTATCGCATAAATGTGGTTAATTAACATGCATAACAGTGAAAATAATAAAAAAATTGTAAAATGAAACCCTTAAGCTCTTCTACGACAAAACTGGGAACTAAAATTTAAAATCGTCATTAGAGATCCTTGTAGTGATCAACTACAGATTTTATGATAAAAAAATGAGCAAAAAAATGATCAGTTGTTCAGTAGTTTATCAGAAAAACCCACTTTCTGATCAAACCAAATGATCATATAATTAAAAATATGAACAAAATTTTTTGTAAGGCTTTAATCTTAACCCAGATGATTTATAATTTCATACGAATAAAATTGTTTGAAACTTAAAAAAAATAATCAGTAAATTTTTATTACCTGTTGCAATAAGAAAATAAAATGCAAATAACATTTCAATGTAGTGATATTTGATTAAAATGGGTCCAGCAACTAGCAGAGTTGATTATTTCTAACAGTCGATTATGATCGATCCAGTCACAGAAATGCTACACTTTAAATTCAGCAGGATAAAGGAAAAAAGGTTCGACTTCTTAGTAGTTTTAAAAATCAGGTTTTACCTCAATAGGAAAACTTAGTTTCAATTTTAGGTTTTTTTTTTTTTTTTTACTTTATTCGTAAACAAATAAATGTATGTCGTAAAAAATATTTTAGTGGCCAACTGACAATTTACATTATCTTTCTTTATAGATCTAATAAGAGATAGGTACAATCCATCAAAGGAGAACAGCAGAAGTAACATTTGTTCTTTAATTCCCTTGTCAGTTTCAATCATACAGCTTAGAGGTTCACAGTTATAATTTAATGTTATTGACAGCCCAGTGTGGCTACGTGTACATTAGATAATTTTTCTTATCGAAACCAAACTGATGAGTTAAAGGTGAAAGACTTTTTTTCACCATGACATGATATAAGTGGCATCTTCTTTTCATTTTTAATACTCATATTTCTTCAGCATACTAAACATGCCATTAGCAAAATCTATTCAAACCTGACTATACATTTTTATCTTTAGTTTCTTTGTTACTTTTTTTCCGTTCAGGGTTATTGTAGTGTGCAATTTCAGAATTTATGGTTAGAATCAATATTTTTGTGGCTTACTTTATTATTAATCGGTTTGAAGAGTTTTTGTTATCTTGTCATACTTTCTTTTGGATCAAAAAATAGTTCTAAACTGTAGGTGGAATCGAAAAGTCATTTATGTAATTTGAAACACGTAAATTAAATTTAAACCGCCCTAGTTATAATGTTTACACACTTTTTGCATTTTTGATGTGCTAACGCAACATCCGAAATCGGGTTAAAAAACTTTTTTTACGCCTAAATTACACATCAGTACTTCTGATTACACAAGTGCAAATTACTTTTTCAATCCGGCCATTGTGAAAAAGGATGTTATGTTTCATGGGGCCCTACATTCATAGAGCTAAAGGTGTTGAGTCACACCTAAAATTTGTCCTCTCCATAGCACCATTTTAGGTGTACATGTACGCCCTACGTAGTACACCTTTACTTTTTCTATTGTCTACACCGTGAGAAAAGGGGTATTTCATACGGCAAGGTGTAGATGTTCATAAACCCATTGTAACACCCTTTTTTCTATCAGTGTATGAAAGGTTTTACTGTACACCGTTTAGTTACACCTGATCCTGTTTTAGACATCTTTTCTCACGGTATAGAAGATAGAAAAAGGAAAGGTGTCCTACGTAGGGCGTACATGTACACAAAAAAGGTGCCACAGAGAGGACAGGTGTAATTCAACACCTTTAGTTCTATGACTGTACACACGTTTGGTACACCTTTTTTGTACAGTTTGGGATGTGTCTACATAAGGGAATAATAACAGAAATAATTAATTTCCCTGAATGACTTTATTTCTTTCTCAGCTAGCAAAAATTTGCGAAGAATAAATAAATCCAGAAAGGAAAATAAATCCAGTCAATTTTCCCTCACCTCACAGAGGAAATAGCCACTCCGGATTTTATTTGATTGTTTCATAAGGTTCAAATCAAAGAAGTGTGTTGCAATAAATCGCTTATATTAAAACGGAAATTATACATATGACTTATTCGAAGTCAGGTATTTTAGTTCATTTTAGTTGTATATTGCTGAAGTCAAGAATTTTAGATCTTGTATATTGCTGAAGTTATTTTTCAGATGCACAAAATTCTTGTAGATCAAATGTCAGTTTTCTCAAAAAGTTTTAAGCGACATAGACTGCACTGCATGAAAAATGAAATTTACAAGGCTTGTAAAGTCCTTGTTTAAAGCTACTTTTTTCCGTTTTTGGTAAAATTCTGTGAAGGTAATGTAAAGACTTTACATAACTTTTACAAGTTAAAAAGCTTTGTAAAGTTCTAATGTAGCAATGCCATTAAAATATTGTTGATTCTTATCAACACTAAATCAATGATTATAATACAATATTAAATCAGTAGCTGCATTCAAATATTAAACTAAACTGTGACTTAGATGAGTCTAACAAGATGTGACATCATTAGTCATGATCCCCCGCAAAATTATCAGTTACCAAATGTGACGTACTAGTTGTAAAACTCACCTAAGTTACAGTAAATTATTTTAAATATTTGAATGCAGGTACTGTAAAGACAAGCAATTAAATTTACAAACTATAGATGAATTAAGAATGCCCCAAAAATTAGAAAACTCGTTTAGATAATGTTGAATGAAAAGGTAGTATATAAGAGAAAGCATATAAAAGATCCGTTATAAATAATACATTTTAAATGACAATTTTTAACTTTATAAAATTGTAAAGTCACATTAAAGTTATTGTAAAATAGCGCTTGTAAAGTGTCACTTTTCGGTCGTAAAAAGTAAAGGCTTACTTTTACAAACCTTGTAAAGGCATATTTAGTGCTAGTAATCTATTGCTTTACTGTCATTTTCCAGCCAGTAAATCTCATTTTTCATGCAGTGCTGTTTGAGTACCTATCTGAGAATATTGATAATGGCTTGCAATTTTGTCATCTTGCGGCCAAGTTCTAGAATGCTTCAAAATGTAAGCATAAAAGTACAAACTTTGCCAAACTTTTTATGATTGTACGTTTTACATACTATTCTTTGTCTATGCGTTTTGTATAATCTCCAATAGCAAAGAGAAATAAAAAAAAATTTACATGTCTAATATAATTATACAATATAATTAAAATGACATGTATAAAAATTTGATTCATCTACTTAGTGGATTAACAACTATAAACACTTTTCTGAAAAATCCAATTTTAGCGTTTCACACATTTCCCCATAAAAATACATTTAAACCTATTGCTTTTTAGTCGTCCAAATATCAACGTTTTAGACATTAATGATTAACTTCAATTTGAGGTGTCAATTACTACATATTACTCATCTATAAGTAAAAAACATCGATACACCTAAATTCCTTTATGTGCCAAAATGTGGGTATTTGTTTTAAAAGTTACATAATTGATAGTGAATTACTAGTGTGGACAAGGGGATTGAATCCAATAGAGTCCACCTACAAAGCATCTAAAATAACCTTTAAAAGTATTCAATAAAGTAGATCTAGAAGCTTCTAATATCCATGTATTATTGATGAAGACAGAGGAATAGAAAAGTCTTCAGGGAGGAAGAGAAAAGAAATATTTTTTCTTTCCTTTTTTTTATCTTTCCTCTTCTAACTCAATTTCTTGCTTGCTTGTCTTCAAAACGATGTCTTTCTGCTTTGTTAGGCAAATTAGAGAATTCTTCAGCTGAGTGCCCAACAAATTGGATAAATTGCAACTTTTTGACTCTTGTTTTATTTTCATTTTTTTTAAAAAATAAAAATCACCTTTTTTGATTTTTTTAAATTTTTTAATTGCAAACTCTATTAGAATTAAAATGAATAAATTCTGTTCATATTGCAAGTAAAAAAATGTTGGTTGTATGTTTGGTGAATTAGAGTATGTGATTAAAGATGAGAGAACAAGGGCAGCTGGAAACAAAAAAAATCCGACCACAAAAATAATTCTTAATCACAAAACCCCAAAGAAATTGCTTTTCATTTTATTTCAAAACTGTTCATTAAAAAGTGAATGAATTGTTTACGTTGTCATTTTGTCCTCAATGATGAATTGTGTAATAAAAAAGAATTGAAAAAGAAAAAAAAATTATAACCACATTGAAAATCTCAATACACATTGGGTGCATAATATTAAAGGGCTCACTAAAATTACAAATATTGGAGATGAAAGACAGTAAAATTTTGCACCCCCATGCTAGAGAGCTTAGTTACGTGTCTAAATTTGAAGGTTTTGCGATTTCCCAAACTCAGGCATGACGTATGAGACAACTTCTAACTAGGCTGTAACCGTCGTCTCATACGTCCCCGAAATTTAGCCATATAAGTTTGGGTTTAAAATGTAAAATACATAAGCTTTCTAGCATGGAAGTGCAGTAGAAGAAAAGGTACGGTATAACTTTATATCCAATATTTGCAATTTTAGTGAGACTCTACTTTAAGCAGCGATTGAAAAGTAGTGATCAATAGGAAATGCATTAGGGCTAATAAAGGAAATAACTACACTAAAAAATAAAGTATGTTTTGGTGTGAGGGTAGGCTTAAACACCCTTATGATATACAACCCCTTTACAGAGTTAATTTCTTAAATCCTCACACCTTTTAGTAGATTCTCACTTTCTTAAGTTATAAGAGGTGTTAGATAAAATTGTGAGGAGAAAGGTATTCTTTTATACCTTTGTTTTTTCGTCTATAATTTTTGTCTTTAAAGGGAGAAGTATCGCGGATGAAAATTTCAACATCATTACATGAGGAGACTAGTCGCAAGTAACAATTCAGTTCAAAACAAGCGAAAAATTGACAATTTTTTGTACTCGCAGTTTTGTTTTATTAAAGTTGTATTTAACTTGTCTAGTGGTTTTTTTTAAATTTTTGGGACGCCATCTCGTGTGCAAAGAGCACAAAATATGGGTTTGTTTTCTGTTAGATTTAAACACATTTGATGGTATCTTTCTTCACATCCAGTGCAACGTACAAAAACTTCTTTTGTACGCTCCTGTCTACATTTGCATAGTGTTGGTCGTACTTTTGTTTCGTTGATTATGCGTTCAGTTGTCGATTTTGTTGTGGGGTCACTGAAGTTACCTGATGTGAACCACGATAGCAACTTTTTTCGCATAATATTTGATTCATCGATTATTTTATAGTGTCGCCATACCCGCAGATCAACAAGGGTACATGTATCAGTTGCATAAAGTTGATCATAGTTCTCGAAACACACTTCGTTGCAAATACAGAAGTTTGCGCATTCTGGTCATTGATGAAATCAGTCTTGTTGGGTGGCGTCTTTGGCACCAAATTAATTCAAGACTCCAAGAGATTTTTGGAAATACAAGTCCCTTTGGTGGAATTCTCGTGTACTTAAGCGTGTTTAAAATGCTGAGTGGTTAATGCTGACCAATGTAACTAAGGTGCGAAATTGTTGTTAATTTCTCTTACCATCTGAGGGTTGAGACATTTTCGCAACAGAGTTCAACGCAACAATAATCAATGGCATTTCTTTAAATAATAACTTCTAAAATAACAAAAAACAACAATAGCTTGTACTTTGTCTATGGGATTTTCAAACATTTTCGCACCTTAGTTACATTGGTCAGCATTAACCACTCAGCATTTTAAACACGCCTAAGTACACGAGAATTCCAGACTCTTTCACTCTATCGCGCGTTGCTATGGACATATTTCAACCGTTCGTCCTGGGCAAATGTGACAGACTCAAATGTGTGACAGACGCACGCGCCAAATACAAATATAATACTCGCCTTTTTTTGGCGTGATGCGCGCCAAAACTGCGAGTAATAACGATAATAAATAATCGAAGAAACAAAACATCAGTTTCAAGTTTGTTAAGCATTAAGTTTTAAAATGAATTAGTTAATCCAAAAATTGAAAAAAGTTTTTGAAATTTATGATTTCATTACTTAATTTGTATATTTTTGCAATTAAAAGTTTTATTTTAAATAGTAGTAATGTTTGTTGAACTTATCTTTTGTCTTAATTACTTGAATAATTTAATATTACTATTTTTATTAGAAACCTCATTCCGAATGCTGTCGTTTCACTTTGGCCCAAACAGTTTTTTCCTATTAAACTCCGAAACAAGTCAGTTTGGTTGAATTAACAATATCACGTATGATCCGTTGATCGAAAAGGACGCTGATTGATAAGTAAATAAAATTTAATTTCGTTATGTGTGGTTATATCTGCGTTTGGCAGAGTAAGTATATTAAAAAGACATCCTGTCATTTGGTTTCTCTGCTCCTTCCCATTATAAAGATGAAAGAGTACATCCCTAGGGTGTATTAAGACACCCACAAGCTGTATTAAGACACCCACAAGGTGTAGCATGACAAAGGCATAAAGTTATTCCTCATGACTTCACGTCAGCAAGTGTAAATGGAAAAAATTAGTTGTTTACACATCTCATTGGTGTCTATTTGCACCAAAAAAGATTGTCATAGGGGGAAACTATTTACTTCTTTTAAGTTGTATTTTTTTCTTAGAGTATATTTTTATCTCTTGTTACACACATCATCAGGTGTTCATGTTACACTCCAACTTTGTAAACATTTGGGATGTCACTGAACTTCTAAAGGTTTCAAAAGGGATAAGTCAAAAATACCTCTCAGGTATACCAGTTCGCACCATTTACTTTTTGCAGTGCAGAATTATACTAAACCGAGAAATGGTGTAAACACGTTTAACTATTTGGAAAATATAAATTAAAAATGAATGTAAAATCAAAAGGTACAGATGTAGTTGAGATAACAAACCAGTTCCTAGTCCGACGTACATAACTAACGACTTACACGAAAACTCTTTTCTAATACGTTATGACATCTGAGTGGTACAAATTACAAGAGAAATACTCTGCCATACTTTGTACAAAAAGGAGAAGAAGAAGAAGAAGAAATTTGAAATTACAATTAGCTTGCCATTCCATGAAATTGCCAAGTGCTCAGTAATTGGCACAAAACTTGGGTACGCAGTGCCTTTGAAGAATAATTCAGATAACTATAGTTAAACTCGCTGAAACAAAAGCGAAAGTTTTTCAAAAATGGTCCCTACCATAACTGGGGTTCTTGGTATAACTACTTACTTGTGTAATGAATAAATAGTACAAATTCGTTTAAAAAAAATCATTAAAAATAATTTTTGTTTAAGGTTAATCACCATTTACTTTTTCTTTATCAATTTGAAGAAATTATATTACTCGTACAATAATCGGATACAAATTCGTAACGAAATAGCTTAAATTTTGATGGTTATTATTCTGCTACTTTTACAAGAAATTTATCAATTTCCTGTTGAATATGTGTTCATAATATTTCAAGTTCATTTTAATGAAATGTGCTGTAGTAAAAAACTTAAGCAGAGAAGCACAAGAAAACCAATGGTGATCAAAAATTAGTCGTGGCGGGGAATAATGAAATTCGCTCTGACGGGGCTTTACTTAAGATCTGAATTTTATTTCGAAATTTTTCTCAAACACAAGGGATCTGCTGGCATGTTGTCGAACTTGACTAAATTTGAATTCTTTTGATCAACTAGCTGTCTGACAATGACGTCATTTTCAACCTGGCAGCAATTGTGACGTAAAATCTATATTTTTGTTTATTCGACTGTATAACCCGAGTTCAGGTCCTGCTAACTGAATGGTCCCAGTAAAAACAGGGCGAGTTTATAAAAATAAGTTTTTTTAAAAAATAATCCTAGTCGATTAACCTAAAATCCTAAAATCGATTAACTCAAGCGCAAATAACACTCTTTTTTAAAACATCTTATCGGAAAGAGTAGTGACAACATTGTATTAACACATTCTCATTTTTATGAACAAAACCCTATTTTAACTTTTTATTGGACCCCTATTGGGTATCCGATTAGAATCCAACAACGCCTATAACAAGTGACCTTACGAAAACCAATTGTGGTTACAATTTTTTCAATCTAATATGTTTTTTATTTATCCCAGATATTTGAGACTCAAATAATTTCATAAAGTGTTCCATTGAGTCTACAATGGAAATGGGAAGGAAACTCACTGATACATATTGGTAAATTATCGAATTCTTAAACGGTTTGGCTCTGAGATTTGCAACAGGTTAAAAATGGTTTTTAACGGGTTGAAATAAATGACACTGAAATAAAATTTATTATTTTTCAACCATTTACCTCCTACTTATTCTTATTGGTTCCTGATAAAATTTTTTTGGTTAAAAAATAAACTTGAAAAAATCTAGGTGTAAAATTGTACAGATCTGTGGTGTAAGTGATGCAGACTTCAAGCAATAAGGAGGTACAAAAAACATTTTTTACATGATGCAACAGATACATTTGTATGCTGGAACTGAGTGGTGTTTTGAATGTTGCGCGTAGATACACTCGACGTCATATCGCATTTAAACAATTCGAGTGGAGTGCAAATTCCAAAATCTTAAAAATTGCTGGCGGTACTAATGGACACCCATTGAGGAAGAGGGAAAGTTTCCGTAAGCCGGAATTGCGTTAACAGATCATATAATGACGTACGATATGACGTGATATAGTTTTTGTTAACGGTATAATACACTGTTTAAAAAAAAGGTGTAAAAAGGGTGTAAAAGCGCCTTGAACGTCATTTAGGTGTTCAGCAAGCGCCATTTTGTGTGGAAATGGTGTTTACTTGGGGCTTTGCACTCCACACACCTCTTGGGTGTATTTTATTAGCCCCGAATGGGTGTGCAGCTGCGGAAAAGGTGTGCACGACTATGTACGCCCCTTCGGTGTGCATGGTGAACACCAGTTCGGTGTACACTCTTAGAAAAATAGGTAGGAAAAGGTCGAAAAATAGCAAAAGGTGTAAAAAAAGGTTGGTGAAAGGTATAGGAGTGGACCTTGTGCAAA